>JBCEWC010000096.1:0-84298 GCA_038996855.1 Solanum aculeatissimum | reverse complement strand
CAAGTTGCGTTGCAAAGATAATTCAAATATATTCAATTTTATATGTAGTAGGACACATGGTTCAAATCACACCAAAATATATACTTCTGCGAAGCTCACTGTCCAAACGACCCCTCTAGACCCCAAAATGATCCATTTTGCATTCGGCAACTTAATCTCAACCCATGGCTACCCAATTTCAGCCATCACTAGTATAACGTCATAAGATATCAACCATAAGGTGTTTCGGAAATTTTCGGGTTGTTACATAAACCCTCCAGTTCGGCCGCTGCATAAACCCTCCAGTTCGGCCGCTGCACAACCTATATAGGGGCCCCCATAGACTGAGACTGCTGAGGGGAGGGGACCTACTATTGCTACTATTGCTGTCCCGGAGTCTATATTCACTACTTTAGCCCCTGCCGACATCGTATTCGTGTTGACAACATCTTTTCAGGCATTGGCACAAAGACTGACATATGCTGAGTCATAGTTGGATAAACTACTACGACAGTTGAGGCTCTGGGTTCGCTAGTTGTTTCAGAGGCAGAGATTCACATGCAGGCATTTACCACTACTACCATCAGAGAAGGACTTACATCGGTGGATGCCCACATCGATACATTCGAGGAGCGAATCCAAATGAGACTCCGCAAAGTGGCTCCCATTTATTTATCGGCCATGCAATTGGAGGTTCAGAAGCTTTAGGCCGATATTGCTGCAACATTGGTTACTTCTTTAGGCTTGACATTTACTATGCCAACTATAACAGGGATTGTAGACCTATTTACTCTAAAGGAGCCCACACAGACTTCCCTCGGGAAGTGACCCCACATAGATGATGCAGATACAGATTACCTTCGTGGTGAGTGGACAGAGAAGGAGGACATAAGGATCACTCTGGCCAGATCCTGAGAGGAGGAGAAGGTTAGACAGGAGCGTGCACGCCTGTTGCTTAGAGGCAAGGGTTCCTCCCGATTTGCTCCTACTATTGAGGAGTCCACCAGTCCTGTGGAGGATGGATAGAGTGAGACTGAAAGAGGTGATTAGGCGCCCAAGTATGTTTCTTTTGACCCCAGTTCTTATATTTTACTCACGTGCATTGAGGACAATGCACAATCTTTTTGATGGGGTGTGGGTGGTTATACGACCTCAGTGAAGTCTGAGTAACTTTGGCCTACAACTACCCCAATTTTTGATTCCAAATGGTTTTCTTGCCTATTTTATTTCCCTGCGGATTTTATTTTATGTTAAATTGGCATGTGTAGGATGTTTAAGGTAGCATGTGTAGTACATAGTATTGATATCCATGACATAGTAAAATTTTGTGTAAAAATGATACCCACCAATTTTTTGTTTTTTAGTTTGATAGTAACCATGCATGATTAGGTTATGATAGTGTTTGTTCTGATAAGTGTGTGACTATGATAAAAAAATGATCTGAAAAGTTATGTAAACATGTAAAACAGTGCCATGAGTGAGTGGGCATAATTGCATGATTCTCTACTGTGCTTTAATTCAACACTTGCCCTGTTACTCAGGATTTAAACTTTAGGTTAGTTAGTTAGAAAAGGATCTTAGGCCATTGTTCTAATTTAGCCTACTTAGCTTAAATATAACTAACCAAAAATGTTAATTATCCTTTGATCTCTATTTTTGTGCCTAACATTGATCCTATTCTTTGTAAACATCTAGTAAGCCTAGACCTTAATAAATGACAATCTCAAATATGGCCCTAGTCTTTCCTTGAACACTGTGAACCTCAACTCAAGCTAAAAGCCTAAGTTGAGGGTGGCTACCCAAAAAGTGGCTCTGATTCGAAGGATAGATATTTTGAACCTCATCTTAGGCCAAAAGCCTAAGATGAGGGTGGTTGGTATAAGGAGAAGTCATAAAAGAAGAAAAAATGCTTAGTGATACAAAGAAGGAAGAAAAAGAGTTAAAAGGGTGAAAGAAAAATGATAAAATTTGCCAAAGTTTAAAACAGTGTACATGAATAAATGGCAAAGTGCTAAAAAGAAGAAAAACGCACCCTTAAACCATTGAAAAATAGGAAAAGGGAGAAGAAAAGAAAAGTGATAGGTTGGTAGGGTGAAAGTGGGGTATAATGCAGTATCAAGTTGGGCCGCAGTCACTATGTATCCATATAATCACTCCAAAGCCCCCTAAGCCTACATTACAAGCAAAGAAAGTCCTAATGTGATCCTAATCCGACTAGTCAACAGGTCATAAGTCTAGAGTATAGGGGCAAGCATATGGTATTAGGCACAACAGTGGAATATATTTTGTGAGAGTGAGTGTTTTGATACAGTCTCGATGAACTTGAACTGAAAATATCACCCAGAGTATTGATGAGACTTCTTTGTGTGAGGGAACTTGCATTGGATTGTGATGCTTAACTAATTCAGTGATATGTTGCTTATTTATGGTTGCATGGCTTGTCATAGTTGAACTATTGGAATTTAATAGCCTGTATTAGTTTACTGGATAACTAACAGCTTTGTGTTTTGAGGAGATTTGGGTATCTATTGATATTTTTATGTATTTTGTGCCATTGGGTTGATTTTTGTGTCTCTGTGCTGCTTAAGCAGATTGAGTCCGTCGCTTGAGAACAAGCAACAATTTTAAGTTGAGGGCTGATGTGCTGCTAAAATACAACATTTTTAATGCTTAAAACTTGAGATTTTGTGCGTTCTGAAAGCGTTGTTAGTAGATTTGATATTTTTTTTGTTTGTTTTTGCAGGATTTCAGTGTTGGCATGGTTTTGAGCTTGAAGTACAATTTCTGCAGGAAATTGGTAGTTTACGAGACCCTTTACGGGTTGTGGGTCATTCCATGAGTTGTAGAGGAGATTTAATTTGTTGTTCCAGTGAGGGGTTGAAAAGGTAGTCCCACTCTACGAGAGCCTAGCATGAGTCATAGACCATCTCATGAGTCATAAAGTGAAGAGTTGCTGAAAGTGGCTAAGACAAAACCCTTCACGGGTCGTGGAATACTTCACGACTCATGAAGGAGGTTTCGTGAAGAGTTCATGTAGCTTCAACCACATTCCACGAGATCTCGATTCACGAGCTGTGAACTGTCTTACGAGTCGTAAAAGGTGCTCATGATCGGTGCTGAGACAATTATTCTATTTCATTTTAGCTTTGTATTTTAAGTACTATAAAAAAGTTTTTTTAGATTTTTATCAGATAGATATCAATAGAGAACATCTTAGAACAGTACTTACATACTTTTAGAGAGCTTGTGAAAATATTTTGTGATTCAATTAATTCAAGTTTGCAATTTCATTGAGATTTCAAATTTTGTTCATCAATTCTTGTTGCGTAAGTCATTTAATTATGTATTCTTCTTACATGATTTCTAATCAAACCTCAAGTATGCGTGGCTAAATCCACAACTAGGGTTGTGGGAACCATGATGAACTAACTAAGATAAAATTGGATTACTTGCAATTTCTTTGATGGTGTTTAGGATGTATTAATTAACTTATTTAATTTAACTAATTTTTAATGGAAGACCTATGTTAGAACTCGCCTATTATCACTTGCCCGATCCAGGAGGTGACCAATAGAAAAAGAATTAATTAACCGAGGTTGATCGATTTCTCTCAACCAATCAGGCTACTAGGGGTAGTAGTTTTAGTCTGGGATAAAAAGTAAGGGTTAGTAACGCCACATCACAGAGACCGATCTAGTAATATGATGAAATTCACCTAGATGTCCTATCAAGGATTTAGAAGAAGTTAACTTACTGTCCTACACCTACACACTAGAAAAGAGTCGCAAGTATCCAAGAATACTTAGTTAGGGAGTCATGAAGAACACGTAGCCCTAGTTCGTTTCTTGTCTGATCTGAAAAACTTGCTATTGTAGTTTATAATTTATTTTTATTACAAACCCCCTTGTTATATTCATTTTTCTATTTTTGGGAGATATTAAAGTATATCAATTCAATTTACAAAAGTGTGCTAATCATGAGTCTACCATATTTCTCGTGGGAATGATCCTAACCCATGTTAGGTTAAATACTTGAGTACGACCATTTCAAAACCTCCTAGTAGGGTTGTGTGCTAAGTGTAAGCGCGGAGTGCGTAGAGCAGTGGCTATGATGCATCTTAGAAAATTCACTTATTTCATGATCTATTACATATGATAGAGTGTATTCTAAGCCTTATTTTCAGTCTAATTCTTGTTCTTTGCTGTTTTAAGAAAATGCCTCCAAGAAGTGAACTAATCCAAAGCGGAGAAAATGCCAATGAGGGACAAGCTCCCAATGATCCCTTGGCTAAGATGGTTACTTATGTGGAGTTTTAAATTTTCATTCAAATTATAGAATAAGACAATGGGGCACAGGTCAATCAAAGAGATGTGGTTAAAAATATAAGGTCGACATCAATGCGGGTTTTATATTTCATGAGGATAAATCCATCATAATTTCGTGGTTCTAAATTGGATGAGGATCCACAAGAACTTGTTGATGAGGTTTATAAGATCTTGACCATCATAGGTGTATTTTGTAAAATAAGGTAGAGTTAGTCGCTTAACAACTCAAAGTGTTGCTCAAATTTCGTATGAACAATGAAATAATGAGAGGGCTAGAGAAGATGGACTGTTGCATGTAAGGAACTCAAGGGAGAATTTCTTGATTTCTTTCGTTTGGAATTGAGGGAAGAAAAATTTAGAATTCATCAATCTTAGACAAGGAGGCATGTGTGTGAGGGACTATGCCCTTAAGTTCACTAAATTGTCTAAGTATGCTCCTTTCTTGATTTTAGATCCAAGAGCTAGAATGAGTAAGTTTGTATTATGCATTTTGGACATAGTATCCAAGGAATGAAAAATGGCTATGTTGATCAAGGACATGGACATTTAAAGGCCTATGATGTATGCAAAACAAATAAAGGATGAGAAAATGAGAGAGAAGGTCAAAGAGTTTAAGAGGGCTCCAGTTGATAGTGGTAGCTTTTCCTACCAAAGATTTAAAAATGGTGGAAATAGTTGTTCTCAAAATGGGCAAAGATATTTTTATCAAAGTTCATTCAACACTTTGGCTTTAAAGTTCAACAAAGATGAGGTGTAACACCCCCCAATTCATCCTACCTAGTCTGAGTAGAGACATAGAGAAAACAACTGAGAAAAATCATTAGAAGGAACCACGAAGGCCACTTATGGCCCGAAGAGTGATCTTCGACCCATAGAAGAGGCCTCATAGGTCACCCCTGTAACTTAAGAATTTTTCTAAGTCTGAGGTCCTATGTACGAGACCCCATACAAACCATACATGAATCTATGACCCATAGAGTATGTTCGTGGGTTAGTGTTCTGGAATTCAACTTTTTTGGGAATTGAACATATGAGTTAGAAAATGGCCCATCAAACCATCTATGACCTGTAAATATGGTTTCGTAGGTTTGAGTCCTAGAAAACTAAGTTTTTTGAACCTTGAAACCACGAGTTATCAAATCGCTTGTAAGTTACATTATTACCCATAGAAGGAGGTTTTGTAGGTCCCATGTCAACTTTCAGTAACTTGATCTTTTGGGAACCTTACCTACGAGGGGCCTCTTATGGCCCGTCTGTGGATCTACGACTCGTGAATAGGGTTTTATAGGTCCACTCAGTAGTTTTTAAAAGAGATATTCTTGTCTTTTCCTAACCCTTTTTAATTAAATCCCATGATATTTTGGACTTAATTTAAGTCTCATATCATAACCCTAGGTGTTATTATCCTTCATTCACACTTAGGAATTCTTGATAGCATCAAATAAGGGGAAGAGCAAGAGTTTCGAGTCTAAATATGAGGATCAACAAAAGATTATCCGTTCTTCCAACTTTCCAAGTATGTAAGGCATCCTAAAGCGAAGGAATGAGTCCGTCCATGTGTCCTTTCATTTGATGGGTCAAGTTATGTAAAATTATTGAGCATTAAAAAATCTTGTGATCCTAATCTTGAGTTATTTGTAATTATTCTTAGTATTTATGTATGTTTATGGATGAGTCAGTGAGTTACTTGCTGTTTACATAAGGTTTGAGTTATAAAATTTGCATTATTTACTATGAGCTTTAAATTACACCATTCTATATGACTACCATTGCCCTGATTATATGGGGTCCATGACTGTGATTGTCTGGGTTGAGTAAATTGAGTATGAGGAGCATATTGCATTGTAATTTCATGTCCATTTGAGCATTTACTTGTATGATATGATGGGCCTAGTTGAGTGGAGTCTAAATGACCGTCTAAGTTTGAGTTATAATTGCATGCATGGTTGATTTCCTTGATTGGCTGAGTTGATGAGAAATTGAGTAGAGATGAGATGAGATAAATTCAATGAGGCGAGTTTGAGTTGAGTTGGATGAGTACATATTAGTCTTGGAAGGAGTATTGAGCCCCGAGTGGGTAACAGGATAATGCCCCAAAACTACATTGCCAACATAGGATAGCCGTGTAGTTAACTTTGTCGGCTCATGTCCCAAAAGATGGACATTCTCTTTGGATCTAAGAGAGAGATAGAGAGATAGAGTAAGAGGTTGACATCCTTTACCTTAGCAAGTTTAGGACGAGCGTGGAAATGACGTCGACATCATTGTGTATCACCAAACTAACGATAGTGGGAGGTATGTCGGTTAGAGAAACTTCCAAGAAATATTTGACTGCGCATACTATGTTTTTAAACTGAGTTGCATATAACATTGATTCTAATTTAAAATATGATTTAAAAATCCAAAACTTTCATATTCACTAAGTCGATTTACTGAGTTGAGTCGAGCCCTATGTGTTTACTTTAGCCATTCTTATATATCAATATATTTCATGTACTGACGTCCATTTAGGCCTGCATCATTAATGATGCAGATACAAGTGATAGAGAACTTTAATAGGCACACTATTGAGGTTCAGTTTCCTTGCATCCAGAGTTGTTGAGCCCTCCTTGCTAACCAGATGAGCCTTCCTTTCTATCTTTTATTGGTTATTACTATCTTCTTTGAGTTAGGTAGCCATGACCTATCATGGTACCATCTAGATGTTAGAGGTAGAGACTTCATAGATATTAAGTATTTTATTTTCCAAACTTGGTCATTGGAGATTATTTTATAAGACTTTACCATTTCATTGATGACTTTTATTTGAGATTCTTCCGCTGTTGAGTTAGAGGTGACGATTAGGCCAGGTGGTTCTATTGGAGAATCATCAATGGTTCTTCATGTGCCGGCCACGCCAAGGGTACCCACCCTAGGTGTGACAAATTTGGTATCAGCGCACAGAGTTCTAGAGTCCTAGGGAGTGTATGACGCTGTGTCTAGTAGAGTCTTGTTTATGGGTGTGTTGTGCACCACACTTTATAAGTAGGAGACTACAGTACATTAGGAATGGTTAAACTTATTTTGCATTATGAGTTCCTACGATACAGTTTAAATCTATTAAAACTCCTTTCTAATTCGTGCTTTACACATTTGTAGATCATGTCTCCTAAGCGTACCACCCTCTAGAGAGATGCAACGGTGAGAAACACCGAGAATCCCCCTCCTGTGGTTCCTATTCAAATAGAGACGAGGGGTCGGGGTCGACCAGCTAGAGCCACTAGTATTCCATAAACATCTACTGCTTCACCTTCTCCTACTAAAAAGGCCAATTTCAGAGGAGCAATTACTATGCTTACCTAGTTTATAGCTGCTCAGAGTGGGAATCAGAGTTCACAAACTTCTAGCTCTAGCACCTAAGAGCTGTCTGCTGGCACAAGACTTAGGGATTTTCTGAGGATGAACCCACATGTCTTCATAGGGTATAAGGTTGAGGAGGACCCTTAGAACTTTATTGATGAGATGTGGAAAGTCCTAAAGGCCATGCATGCATTTGAGACTAAGGGAGTTGAGCTTGCTGCTTATCAGCTTAAGGATTTGGCAAATATCTGGTATAATCAATGGGAAGAGGGTCGAGGTGAGGATACTGAGCCTGTTGAGTGGAGTGAGTTTGAGAATGCCTTCCTTGATCACTTCTCTCTTGAAGAGCTTAGAGAGGTGAAGATTGAAGAGTTCGTGAACTTGAAGCCGGAGGGGTTGACTGTCAAAGAATACAACCTCAAGTTTATCCATCTATCTAGGTATGCTCTAGGACATGAGGGTAAGAATAAGGAAGTTTGTATCCGACTTGGGTAAACATATGAAGAAGGAGTGCAAGACAATATTGCTGATCCCAGGCATAGATATTTATAGGGTCATGGTCTATGTACAACAAATTGAGGAGGATAAGAAGAAAGACAGAGTGGAGCGTTAGAGCAAGAAGGCCAAGTCAGCAGGGTCTGAGCCAAATCAGCCTAAGCAGAGTAAGGGAGATAAGTCTTACTTCTATAATAGACCTTCAGGTTATGCATAATCTTCAACGAGTGCACCAAATTCAAATAATAGGTATGATCAAAAGTCCCAAGGTCAAAAAAACTTTAGAGCATAAGATTCTCAAGATAGTGTGACCCTTGGTTCGAAAGGGAAGCTACCTTATGGGAAATGTGGCAGGATGCATCTGGGAGAGTGTAAAAAGGGAAGGAATGATTGCTATAAGTGTGGCCAGCATACCATTTTAAGAGAGATTGTCTATTTATGGAACAATAAGGCCCATTCTGTTGCAACAATGACACCAACAAGAGATAACCAGAGGGGTGCTGCACTAGGGGCAGACGGTAGAACAAACCGCCTATATGCAACGGGGAACCGACAGGACCAGGAGGTTGCACTAGATATTGTGACAGGTATACTTCAAGTCTTTACCTTTAATTGTTATACTTTGCTTGATCTCAGTGTAACTTGTTCCTTTGTGATTCCATATGTGACTAGTAAATTTTAGATTCTTCCTGAGTGCTTGCTTGAGTGATTTTCTATTTTTACTCCTATCGGTGAGCTTATTTTACCTAAAAGCGTTTATAGAGATTGTGTGGTATCCATCTATCATAGGGATACTCTTGCTAATTTAATTGAGTTAGAGATGGCTGATTTTGATGTGATTCTTAGCATGGACTGACTTCATGCCTGTTATGCCTCTGTTAATTGTAGAACCCAAACTATAAAATTCCAGTTTCCAAACCAGCCCATTATAGAATGGAGAGGAAGTTCTATTGTGCCTAAGGATAAGTTTATTTCCTACTTAAGGCTAGGAAGTTGATCTCTGGAGGATGTATTTATCACCTCGTGCGAGTTAAATTTGATGACGTTGAGCCTCTTATCTTTGTGTCCGTCCCGATTGTGAATGAGTTTCTCGAAGTGTTCCTTGAGGATCTGCCTAGAGTCCCTCCTAATAGGAAGATTGACTTTGGAATTGACGTTCTTCCTAACACCCAACCTATCTCTATTCCATCGTATAGAATGACGCCTATCGAGTTAAAAGAGTAGTTGAGAGATTTATTCGAGAAGGGATTCATTAGGCCGAGTGTCTCACCATGGGGTGCTCTAATTTTATTCGTGATAAAGAAGGATGGTACCCTCAGGATGTGTATTGACTATCACTAGTAGAATAAGGTGACAATCAAGAAAAAATATCCTCTCCCAAGGATTTGACCAACTTTAGGGTGCCACCTTTTCCTCCAAGATAGACCTCAGATCAGGCTATCACCTGTTGAAAGTAGGAGAATGTGACATCCCAAAGATGACTTTTTGAATCCGATATGGTCTCGTTAAGTTCCTGTAATGTCCTTTAGGTTGACAAATGCACCTCCAACCTTCATGGACTTGATGAACAAAGTATTCAGACAGTATGTTGATATGTTCATAATTGTGTTCATCAAAGATATTTTGGTGTATTCCAGAGATGAGGAGGAGCATACTAATCACCTTAGGATTATCTTGCAGTCGCTTAAAGATAATGAGTTGTATGCAAAAATTTTTAAGTACGAGTTTTGGCTCAAATCTGTGGAATCCTGAGCTATGTGGTTTCGGACGATGGTATACGAGTGGACACTCAAAAAATTAAGGTGGTTAAGAACTGACCTAGACCAATCTCTCTGACAAATATAAGAAGTTTTTTGGGTTTGGCCGGTTACTACCAAAAATGTATTGATAGGTTCTCTTCCATATCTGCACCGTTGATTAGACTAACTCAGAAGAAGGTCAAGTTTCAATGGTCTGATTAGTGTGAGAGGAGTTTTCAAGAGTTGAAAACAAGGTTGACCACTGCTCTATTGTTGACCTTGCCTGAAGAAACTGATAGATTTGTCATTTATTGTGATGCTTCGAGAGTGGGATTGGGATGCATATTGATATAGAAGGGTAAGGTTGTGGCGTATGCTTCTAGACAGCTTAAAGTGCATGAGAGTAATTATCCCACTCATGACTTGGAATTGGCAGCTGTGGTGTTTGCTCTCAAGCTATGGAACCACTACCTATATGGAGCACATGTTGATGTATTTACAGACCATAAGAGCTTACAATATGTCTTTACCCAGAAAGAGCTTAATTTGAGGCAAAGGAGATGGCTTAAATTGATCGAAGACTATGATATGAGCATCCTATACTCTCCAGGTAAGGCTAACGTAGTTGTTGATTCTTTTAGCAGGTTGTCTATGGGGAGCACTGCTCATGTAGAGGAGGAGAAGAAAGAGTTAGCTAAAGAGGTTCACAGATTGGCATAACTGAGGGTTCAATTAGGTAAATCTAATAAAGGAGGACTCCTTGCTCACAATGGGTCTACATCATCTCCAGTAGTAGAGGTGAAGGAGAAGAAAAACCAATATCCTATCTTACTGCAATTGAAGGCAGATGTGCATAATCCGAAGGTGATGTCTTTTGCCAATAAGGGATATGGAGTATTGAGATATCAAGACAGCTTCTGTGTTCCTGATGTTGATGGTATTCAAGGAAGGATCATGACAGAGGCCCACAACTCTAAATATTCTATTCATATGGGTTCAACTAAGATATACCATGACTTGAGGGAGGTTTATTGGTGGAGTGGGATGAAGAGAGACATTGCTAAGTTCATTTCTAAGTGCCCAAACTGCCATCAAGTTAATGTTGAGCATTAAAAGCCATGTGGAGTAGCTCAGAATTTTGAAATTCCAGAATAAAAGTGGGGGACGATCCACATGGATTTCATCATAGGTTTACGAGGTCTCGCAGATAACACAATTTGATTTGGGTGATAGTTGACAGAATGAAAAAATTTACACACTTCTTGGCAGTGAAGACGATTGACACTGCAGAGGATTATTCTTAAATGTATATAAGGAAGATTGTTAGACTGTATGGGGTTCCCTTAGATATCATTTTAGACTGAGGATCCCAATTCACTACTCAGTTTGGAGATCATTTCAGAAAGGCCTAGGTTAGAGGTGAATCATAGTTCT
This sequence comes from Solanum aculeatissimum, assembly GCA_038996855.1. Lineage (NCBI taxonomy): Eukaryota > Viridiplantae > Streptophyta > Magnoliopsida > Solanales > Solanaceae > Solanum > Solanum aculeatissimum. The sequence goes on along the minus strand of JBCEWC010000096.1, from coordinate 72,987 downwards.
ACCTTTCACCCTCAGACTAATGGCCAGGTAGAGCGCACCATTCAGAACTTTGAGGATATGTTGAGAGCTTGCGTCATTGACTTCAAGGGTAGTTGGGATGAACACTAACCTTTGATTGAGTTTTCCTACAATAATAATTTTCATTTGAGTATTCAGATGGCTCCATATGAGGCCCTTTATGGGAGGAGATGTAGATGTCGATTGATTGGTTTTAGCAGGGTGAGGCAAAGTTGTTTGGGCCAGATCTGGTTCACCAAACCATTGAGAAGGTGAAATTCATCCGAGAAAGATTGAAGACTGCACAGAGCTGACAAAAATCCTACATTAATGTTAGGAGGAAAGACTTAGAGTTAGAGGTCAATGATTGGGTGTAACTGAAAGTGTCACCTATGAAGGGTGTGACACAATTAAGGAATAAAGGAAAGTTGAGTCCGAGGAAAATTATCCCTTATGAAATTATGAAGAGAGTAAGAAAGGTAACTTATGAATTAGAGCTGCCACTAGAGCTAGCGACCATCTATCTGATCTTCAACATTTCTTGCTTAAGAAGTTTTTGGGAGATCTACAGTTGGTTCTGCCTTTTGAGATTATTGGAGTAAAGGAAGCTTAATCTATGAGGAGATTCCCATTCAGATTCTTGATCGATAGGTTCATGAGTTAAGGACCAAAGATATTGCATCTTTCAAAGTGTTGTGGAGAAATCAGTTTGTAGAAGAAGCTACTTGGGAGGCTGAAGAGGATATGAAGGCCAAGTAACCCCATTTTTTCCTACCTATTGATGATGAGAGATTTTATGGTAATGATTTTTTCCTAATTCTTGCGTTTTCTCTATTTTGAGTTAATTGACAATAGTATCCTAGAGTCCGAGTGGTGATTAAGTTGATTGTTGATTGGTTACTTGCTTTATTTGCTTGACTGATTGATTGCATGAGTGAGTTATCAACTGTTTGACTTGTTGGAGTTTTTGATAGGATTCGTGGCTTGTCTAGTTCCTAGATTTTTTCTTCATTTGAGGACAAATGATCTCAAGGGGGAGATAATGTAGCACCCCCCCTAATTCATCCTACCTAGTCTGAGTAGAGACCCAAATAAACAAATTGAGAAAAATAACTGGGAGGAAACCACGAAGGCCACATACAACCCGTAGAGTGATCTACAGTCCGTAAAAGAGGCCTCGTAGGTCACCCTTGTGACTTAAGATTTTTTCTAAGTTTGAGTTCCCATGTACGAGACATCATATGGATTGTACATGAATCTATGGATCATAGAGTATGTTCGTGGGTGAGTGTTTAAGAATTCAAATTTTCTGGGAATTGAACATACGAGTTAGCAGATCAAACCATCTACGACCCATAAATATAGTTTTGTAGGTTTGAATCCCAGGAAACCAAGTTTTTTGAATCTTGAAACCACGAGTTATCAGATGACCCATAAGTTACGTTATGGCCCATAGGAAGAGGTTTCATAGGTCCCATGTCGACTTCCAATAACTTGAGCTTTTGGGTAACTTACCTACGAAGGGCTACTTACGACACATATGTGGATCTATGGCCTTTGAATCTGGTTTCGTAGATCTACTCGGTAGTGTTTAAGAAGGGTATTCTTGTCTTTTCCCAACCCTTTTTAATTAAATCCCACAATGTTTTGGACTTAATTTAAGTCTTATATTAGAACCCTAGGTGTAATTATCCTTCATTCACACTTAGGAGTTCTTGAGAGCATCAGAGAAGGGCAAGAGTGAGGGTTTCAAGTCCAAACATGAGGATCGACAAAGGATTGATTGTTTTTTCAACGTTTTAGGTATGTAAGGCTTCCTAAAGCACAAGACTGAGTCTGTCCGTGCACCCTTTTGTTTGATGGGTCAAGTTATGTAAAATTATTGAGTATTGAAAAATCCTGTGATTCTAAGCTTTAAGTTATTTATAATTATTCTGAGTATTTATGCATGTTTATGGATGAGTCAGTGAGTTACTTGCCGGTTACATAAGGTTTAAGGTATAAAATTTGTATTCTTTATTATGAGTTCTGAATTGCATCATTCTATATGACTACCGTTGCCTTGATCATATGGGGTCCCTGACTGTGATTGTCTGGGTTGAGTAAATTGAGTATGAGGAACATGTTGCATCATAATTGTATATCCATTTGAGCATCTTACTTGTATTATATGATGGACCTGGTTGAGTGGAGTCTAAATGACCATCTGAGTTTGAGTCGTAATTGCATGTATAATTGATTTGCTGAGTTGATGAGAAATTGAGTAGAGATGAGATGAGATAAATTCAATGAGGTGAGTTTAAGTTGAGTTGCATGAGTACATTTTAGTCTTGGAAGGAGTATTGATCACCGAGCGGGTAAGAGGATAATGCCCCAAAACTATTTGCCAATGTAGGATAGCCGTGCAGTTAACTCTTGCGGCTCATGTCCCAAATGATGAACATTCTCTTTGGATTCAAGAGAGAGAGTAAGAGGTTGATGTCCTTTACCTTGGAAAGTTTAGAATGCGCGTGACAACGATGTCGGTATTATTGTGCATCACCAAACTAAAGGTTGTAGGAGATATGCCAGTTAGAGGAACTTTCAAGCAACATTTGACTGAGCATACTATATTCTTAACTGAGTTGCATAAAACATTGACTCTAAATTAAAACATGATTTCAAAACTCAAAACTTGCATATCCACGGGGTCGAGTCATGAGTTGAGTTTTAAGTCGAGTGTACTAAGTTGAGTCGAGCCCTATGTGTTTACTTTAGCCATTCTTATATACCAGTATATTCTATCTACTGACGTCCGTTTGGGCCTGCATCGTTAATGACTCAAATACAGTTGATAGAGGACTTCAACAGGCGTACTGTTGAGGTTCTGGTTTCTTGCATCTAGAGTTGGTGAGCCCTCCTTGCTATCTGGAGGAACTTTTCTTTCTATCGTTTATTGGTTATTACTATTTTCTTTGATTGGGTAGCCATGGCCTGTCATGGTACCATTTAGATGTTAGATGTAGAGGTTTCATAGATATTGAGTTGAGGATTGTTGAGTATTTTATTTTCCAAACTTGGTCATTGGACATTATTTTATAAAAGCTTTACCACTTCATTGATGAATTTTATTTGAGTATTCTTCCGCTATTGAGTAAGATGTGATGATGAGGCTAGGTGGTTCTCTTTGGAAATCAACAATGGTTCTTTAAGTTCTGGCCACTCCAAGGGTATCCGCCTGGGGTGTGACATAAGGGGTCAAACCCCAAGGCTCAAAGAGGAGGTTCAGGTGGTCAAGCTACTCCCGTATGCAAGACGTGTAGGAAGAACCATAAGGGAGGGTGTTTAGCCAATTTGAATGTATGCTTTAGGTATGGTAAGCCTGGTCATCATGCTAAGAATTGTAAGGTGGAGGTAGCTGATTACAGGCAGAGACTCAGTCTCAGACTACTACAACTTGAAAAGCTAAGTAGGATACCACTTTTGGATCAGGTGGTAGTGGTCTGCACCACAATATGTTTTATTCTCTTCAGGCTTGTCCAGATGTGGAGGATTCATCCAATGTAGTCACTGGTATATTATAAGTCTTTAATTTTGATGTGTAGGAGCCAATTTGTTTTTATTTACTCTTTACCTTACTATGATATTTGATGTGAGTCATTGATGAGTTGGAAAATTTGACCCATTCAAGGCCTAAAATTCCTAGAAAATAGTGTCTTTAATGCTTGCTTTATGTCCTTAATTGTTGTTAAAATGTTATTTTGAAGCTACTGGGGACAACAAGTGGACTCTATGAGGCAGAAAAAAATCAAAAAGTTAACAAAATGATGAAAAGAAAGCATGATCATCATAAAGAGACAGTTGGTGACTCACCCAATTGGTCCAAACATCAATCGATGTTCCTCAAAAATAGGCAAACAACAATTTCACCTTGGCAAGCAGAAAGACTTGGTCAGCGACTCGCCAGCTTAGTCTGCGAGCATGATGTAGCTTGCTTGAATTCCCTAAAAAAATTGTAAACTGAGTGGTTATAAGGCAAGACAGAGCTCTAAACGGTGACTCTTTAAAATGTTCTGCAGTTTCTGCTAAAATTTAATGGCTAAAAGGTGAGACAAATCTCGACTATGAGGGCCTTGCAAACATTGAGGAGGTTCACCTACAAACAACACTGGCTCGATCACTTCAGTATCCTCTTTTTGAAAGTCCTACTATGAGGCTGCCACCCTCTTCCATTGCTTCGAGTGTGTCACAAGGTACTGAGGCCTATCCTGAAGATGTCCAATTGGTCCAGGATTCACCTCCAAAATAGCATGACTGGGGGGTCGGGTCCTCAATCTAACTCTTCTCCTTTCAATTCTTTTATTTTTGTACTTCTATTTTAGCATTAAGGACACTGCTTTTTCTTCTTAGTGGGGGTTGCAGTTAGTACCTAATCTCTTTGATTGTATATGTTGCTTTTGGCTTATTTATTTTGATATTTTTAATTTGGTCTATAAATATAACTTTTTTTTAATTTCTATTTTGGTAGTGTAATGTTGCTTTGTTATGAATTGTTGGTCTAGACTTCTTTATAATTAATTGTTTGGTCTTCTCTTATACATTTGAGTGTTGGTTGTGATCAATATCAATGTCTCAAGTTGTACTTTTGACGAACAATATATTGATGTGGATCCAATGAGGTAATATGAGTTGCATAAGTCATGTGTGGACTTGTAGCATCTTTTTGTAACTAGCTAGATACAAAGTGTGGGTCTTGCAATAATCATTGCATTGAGCGAGCTCAACTAATAAAGTTGTGTTTGATGACTTTATTAGAAAGCCATGTTTGTGAGGATTACTTGAGAAAGTGCATGAAGATACTCAGGACTTGTCTTGTTAGTCCAATTAATGGACATTGATAAATGGAAGAAATGATCTTAGGCAATTTCTTGAGAGTGAGCCTGAATTTTTTAATAACCTTTTGTGACTTCCTTGTGAGTGTGTGAGTCTAGCTTGGCAACGTTTGAGCATATCCTTTTCTTCGGAAGAAACTTGAATGAAAATGTTGAACTAGTTTGTGATATCATCATTATTTTTCCCACCTACAACCTTTCTGGAGCATTGATTTGTTCAAATAGCCAACAATAGGCAAAAATTTTAAGTTGGGGGTGTGGTAAGTTGGAGAAAAATAAATTGGAAGAAAAAGTTCATGAGAATCATTCTAGGAAGTAAAATAGTGCAAAAGATGGAACCCCTCCATATACAAGAGTTCTTGATTGAAATGAGTCCATGGTGCTTTGTGTTGAAAAAGGAAGGGTGTGTGTGTGTTCAACGTTCAATAAAAGTTTTTGAAATTTGGCATGGAAAGATCAAGAATGATTCAAAGAGATTACAAAAATAAAGAAAAAGAGAAAGAAGAGAAATTGGACCATGCAATAAGAATTTCAAGTGACTGGACTATAATGATTAATCGTTTGCACTCACCCCCATTATAAGCCGCATAAGACCTTTTTGATCTTGCATGAGACAATTCAAGTGTTGGTTGGAAAATACAGGCAAGTCTATGGGTAGAATTATGTATATTTTTCTCTTTGAGAGAGTGAGAGTTCATTTTGATTCCTTTAATAAATTCTTTGATGGGCTTTGTGAGAGCGTGGAATTATCTTTGATGTGAGGAAAATCTAATACCTTTGTTAAGCATGAATTTTCCGTTGAAGCAAACACTTGTGAGCAAGAGCTCCATTTGGTAATAACTAGTCATCATTCGAGGCTTTGAGTGCATGATTAGTTTAACCTTGCTTGCATTTGCACGTTGAGTCTCAAGTAGCACAACTTATAAACACGGTCCTTGAATTGATTTATTCTTGATTTAGTTAAGAAAAAGTAAAATTATAAGTTGGGGGTGTTGATGAGTCAAGTAATTCGACTCATTTAGGGCCTAAATTTTAGGAAAATAGTGTCCTTCATGCTTATTTTATGTCCTTAATTGATGTTAAAATATTTTTTTGAATCTATGAAGGAGTGAGGACAATGCATGGACTATATAAGGCAGAAAAAGAGCTAAAAAGTTAACAAAATGCTGAAAAGAAAGATTAATAATCACAAAGAGGTACTTGGGACTCCCTCAATAAGTCCAAACATTGCCCAATGTTCCTGAAAAATTGGCCAACAAAAATTTCTCCTTGTTAAGCAGAAGAAGGTAGTGGGTGACTCGTCGACTTGGGCTACAAGCATGATGTAGATCACCTAAATTCCCTAACAAACCTATAGACTTAAGTGGTTAAAAGGCGATACGAAGTTTCAAATGGAAACTCGCCAACTAAGAAAGCGACATCAAATGAGTTCGCTAAAATGTTCTACAATTTCTACTAAAAATTGGTGGCAAAAAGGTGATATAAATCACCTCTAGGCGACTCACCTAATCAATCGTTGATCTCGACTAATGTCGTCAAATTGGTCTTGTAGTGTTTTTCCGCCACTTTCTGAGGAAAGTATATATAACATCTTTTGAAGGAATTGGAAATTATCACGACCCAGTTTCGGGGGTGATGACACTTGTATTTATCCCATCGAGATAAGTCAGTCTAGACAAATCACAATAACATAATACCAGGTAATGCAAAAGCTAAAGCAATATAATATAATAATAACAAGGCTATACAACATAAATCCAAACTAAACCATCCCAAAATTAGTTGTTACAATTTATAAGCCTCTAATATATCAGAATAAGAAGAAATGATACAAGTCTCAATTTTCTTTGTCTCTCAAATAAAATAAAACTAGTAAAATATCCAACGGTTTTTAGGGTATGCTAGAACAACAAGTAACTACCTCTCAGTTGTCAATAGCTCGGTCTGAAAAGGAGAATAAAGAATGTCATAAGATCCGGGCTTATAACCTACACACATATGTAGAAAAACAAGGGTGAGTATCAAGGTATCCAACAAACAGTTTTAATCAGTGGTAGAGAATAAAGAACTAAGAACTCCTTCTATCCCAATCACATACCTTCGGACTACAAAATCTACACGTAGGAAAGGCCACAGTATAGATAATATATACTAACATTTACAATCCTATATCATCGTGTCTCAATAGTCCAATCTTCACAATACACAAGGCTCAAGTCATTCATCATATATTATCACTTTTCTATAGTTCAATCAAAACAATGTACAAAATTTGAGTCATCAATATTTATCACAACCTTTCAATAGTTCAATCTCAACAATATATAAGATTCAATTCATTCATTACATCACACTTAGTACATACATCAACTTCAAGAGAGAAATAATATGAAATGCAAGCAATACGATGCAAATGTCAAGTTGTCATGATGCATATCGCTCCTATGATACACATCCGTTGATATAATTAGATTGAAACTTATGGGAGCTGCACATGGACCATGTATCCATCAAAATCATTTTTCATCAGCTTTTACTTTCATTTCTAGCCGAAACCATTTCTCATCGACTTTTTATTTCTTTTCTTTCTTTTCTTTTCTAGTAGGAACCAGTTCTAATCGGCTTTTTATTACATCTCATAAGCATATATCAGATAGGATGAGAGTATGCAAGAATCAACATTATCTATACATACAATCATCACATCAAATCAATATCAATATCATCTAGGCAGAACCATTTACCATTGGCTTTTCATTTAATTTCTTTTCTAGCCAGAATCATTTTTCATCGACTTTTCATCATCAATTGAACATTAAACAAGTATAAGTCATCATAACACAATAATCACTTTCACAAATATAATAATGTGCAAGATGTCCACATATATAATTTATTTAATAATAATCAATCATATTCATTTTTCTTTCAACATTTGTGTCATCATCAACATATTTCATAGTAATTACATTAAATCATACCTCAAGTCTTTCAACAAATTCTTTTCAACATAATTTAGGACAATTTATTATTTACTCCACCTTTCACAAGTATTTAGTTCAATAATTTTAACAATATCTCAATTATGCATTTAGCTCAACATTTCACGTGAAGTACTCCATTGTACAATTCCATGTATCATTAGTCAAAGTTCAACAAATAGAACAACATGAATACTTTTACATTCTTATCATTTGGAATCACAAACCCAACTCACAATATCAATTCACAAGTCTCGATCAATCACAACTAGGCATAATTTTACAGTTCAAATCACACATGTCATCACTTTCATATCTCCATTACCCAAATTATATCCAATAGAACAATTCACTAATTCCCAAGTTTGACATTGAAAGGACATACTAAGTTAAATACACTCAACAATGGTTAGAATCCACTTGCATCAATTTAGCCAATCAATTACTCCAATCCCAATGTTTTCCCCGTTTGAAATGAATCAAAAGCACCACAATCTATTTGGAAATGAATTCACAATCACAATATGAAACTAATAACACAAAAACTAAGTAATTCAACAAAATGGGCAAAATCATCCAAATATCTGAAATTTTTTAGATGAAAATGTTCCTCTCATGATTATGAAACCACCAGTGAAAATCAATTCTAAAATGAAGTTGAAATGAGTTCATAATTATCAATTTTGTAAAAATCTCAAAGTTCACGAAAACCCCTAATTTTCTCAATTGAATCTTTCCAAATTTGATGTTAAAATCAAGGGGTAATTAATAGGCAATGATAAGGGAAGTGAAAAAAAACCTTTTTCAATAAAAAACCTTCGAAACATTAATTCAAGGACATCCAAACCGAACTCATAAAGTTTAAAAATGGATAAAATATTCAAAAAGGGGTGTGCAGGAGTCTGAAAACCCTTTTTTGATGTCGCTGTACTGGCATTCAAAAAATCTGACCAACCTTTGCTATAGCAACTACTAGGTCGCTATAGCGAAGCATACCTCGCTAAAGGGAGGTCGCTAAAGAGACCAAACCTTCGCTATAGAAAGGCCTGCACCAAAATATAATAAAAACTATTTAAAACCATTACAAGACTCAGAACCAACCCTCAAGATTTGTTCAGAACCTCATACACACAAACCATATATGTAATCCCACTAAATTCGACATTCTAAACTCAATGAAATCTTAAAAAATTAAATCCAAGACATCCTTGATCTGGAACCCAATTAAGTGCCTTATATCTAACTTAGGCCACTTGAAACATCAAAACGACACTGAGACATTCAAAATTTATGGCAAAGCTACTTTTAGTACTAATATTATCCCTCAAGGTCATTGGAAAATCAAAAAAATCAATTCTAGAACAAAAACTTAAAACATTGACCAAAGTCAACCTAAATTTAAACTTAAACTTAATTTTTAACTTCAGACCTAAAATCCATGCAATAACTCTGAATCTGATTTCGATAACTCTCATAGGATAATTTTCATATTTTGGAACGGATGGAATTGATGGAATTCCATTTTGACACTCAAATCTCTGAATGACTTAAAATTTCTAATTTGACAATTCAAACCTAAATAATCTAATCTTTGGCAAAAATCTCAACTTTTACAAAAAATTTCAAAAACCAACTTTTAAATCAATTAATCATGACTCAAAACCGCTAAAGGGGTGCGTAAGATGGTGTTTTTGTCGATAAAGTAAAAAATGACCTTCAGGGTCATTACATCATCCACCACTAAAAATTATGTTCGTCCTTGAACATAAAATAAAGAATGTACCTGACGTCTAAAAAAGATGAGGGTAGCGGGTCCACATATTAGACTTTGTCTCCCAAGTAGCCTTTTTTCTTGGGTCGATGTTGCCACTGAACCTTTACTGAAGCTATCTCTACGGTCCTCGACTTTCGGACCTATCTATCTAGAATACCCACTGGCTCCTCCTTATAAATTAAATCCGGACCCAACTCTTTGAGACTCATCTGGGATATACCCCCATAGCATAGAGACATTAAACATTGGATGCACAAAAGATAAACTAGGTAGCTGAGCTTGCCCTTCTTCTCGAACTTCATGACATCTTTCGTGGGTGAGATCCTCAACCTAATCCGATCACCCTCTACGAAATATAAGGCCAAACACGTCTATGAACATAACTCTTCTGATGGCTCTACATCAATCTCACTAACGACATAACATCTCTAAGAAAACCAACATCTGGAGTATCCCCCATAATCTAATTCAACAATCAAAATGGGTGATTACCAAATGATGAACTAGCTCATGGGCCAATCCAAATTGAATTCTCTAAAACATCGCATGGTCCCCTAGACGAACCTCTTTTTCTCATATTCACTAAGAAATGCTGGGTAATTACATGACAACACCAGCAGTGGATTTGAACCAACTACCACGTACTTACAATGAACCTACACTGTAACCTTAGGTATCTTTCATCCTCGTAACATAGTTCTATCCCCAAGGTTTAGCTAAATAAATCCGATCTCTAGACAATAAATAAACCTGAGATAGAGCTCAACAATTCTGATCTAGGGAAGGTAACAATTAGGTGATCAACTAGTGAATGCTACCCTCAAGCATATACAACCTCTAACAACAATGTCGGAATACAAGAATAGTAGCTGTGATAGTAGACAATGCCCCCAAATGGCACAAATAGGCCCAAAGGTCCTCAAGGTCCATTACATATAGTCAAACAAATCCTCATCGACAAGTTAACTATTAAGCCTATCGGGAAATGACAATCCGTCATTCTAAGCCTTATATAAGAATTTTCAATACAATTCACACTTGTAGGGTACTAGGATACCCTAATAGCTAAAATTCCTATTTGGTTTGACTTCAAGTACTCCCTCCCTGGTTCTCATAGTCAAAACTCCTCCAATCATCTGATTTTCATCTATCACACCTTTCTCTACACATAATTTCTCATTTGATTACCAACACAACATGAATCATACTCAACCTTCAAAATCCAATATATTCACCATAAAGCAACAACTAAAACTAACAACGATAAGATATCATGACCTTCCAAATCATGCACTCATGCTATTGAAACCATTATAAGTACCAAAATATTCTTGGAATTTATGTTATCACTATCTATAACTCTAAGTTATAACTTTTCTCTTTTTCCTAAATGAAATATTACTATCTACCCCAAGATAACTCTAAGTATCTCCTTATATTGGTACTAACCCTACCCAAGGCCAATAACACCAATTCCCAATCCTGATGGTGTTTTTCACACAGGCCACCACTATTGAATTAGAAATGAATCTCAATCATAAGCAACTATTCACACAACATACCTTAGCGTCCATTCAAACATTCATACCCTTATGTCAAAACTTAAAGAAACCCTTGATACCTGAGAAGTTTTATATATCATAAGTACGTAACCCTTACTTAGCACCAAGTGTCTTGATAACTCACCACGATAGTCTACATTAACTCTCATAATAAAAGTATTATCCACCCAATTCAAAGTCTTCAATAATCATGATTAGACAATCCAACCTAGCATGAAAACACAGAACTCTCATATATCGCTGTCTGTCATCCAACTCAAGCCAGATAAGTAGTTGATAATCTTTCATAACCTGGTGCCAGTCTAGCCTTCCTCACATTATTACATATGAACTTAAAGTGACAAAGTCATACCATCCTCAACTCTAAATCAAGGTCCTATATGTACTATCTCATCTTAATCATATTTCTTAGCTAGTATCCACACAAAATGCATCTATGATATTTTAATGCTTAACCAATACTAATGACCCAATCCTAAATGCTCAATTCTTTGATGCCTAAGGCACTTGTACTATTTATAGCCTATAAATTATTGCTACACCTTAGACAAAACTCTACCATGGATTGCCTCTTACTTTACACCAAACTACTTAGATGAGAACTTTATTAATCTCTTCTATGATCATAAGTGATAGAATTTACAACCGAAGTCATGCAACAGTCTTTATAAATGCTCAATAACGAACATAATCAATCATCGCATTACTTGGACATTCCATACCTCAACAAAATCATCTGCCACGAATGCAAGTTTATAATGAAAAACCTGAATTCTAATTCACCATATGAATGAATTCCTTTTTCAGTCAACCTTAACCCATACCATAAAGATTATTAGAGATTATATACATTAGTGTATCATCAATAACTTTCTCATTAATCTCTTCATGCCTCCCATTAGAAACCTAAGTCATACTAGTGACCAAATTCAAAATCATAAAAGAACCTATCTCCATACTTGAATCGAACATATGTAGACTTCTTTCCAAGATTTTCGCCTAATAGTTTTTAGTATATCTGATGCACATGTAATGTTATTAGCACAACCCGAATATGATGAAGAAGCCATGTCACACTTACAAAACTGATCTTTCGATTGATATGATACTTCAAACTTGAGATATACCAACCAAGATTTAATGAGCCCTCCAACATTTCCATATATACTCACTTAATAACATTCTCAATTGCTTTCGACTCACCAAACTAATTAAAATACCCTTACTTCTACAAGCCTGTTATCTCAACTGCTATACACTATCTTTAGCTCATAATGAAGTCACCAGTACCCAGATAGATTTCTGAAATACAATTCACACTTAAATACGTTAATACCTACACCAACATCCACCACTATGAGTTTCCTTATGATCAATGCCAAACTCAAGCATCTGTATTAACAACCAGTTGGTTTCCCAGATGTGATTTGCAACATCAAACCCCATTACCTTAGTAGGTAAAATAACTGACGTTTTTTAGAAGCATCCCCACTTGACAACTGATATTTTCGCTCTCATATATTACCACATCAGAAGACCCTCTAGATCTACCACTAAAACACATCATACCCACCGAGAAGCTCGTACTCAAATAATCCACTTTTTTCCTCTTACTAAGTAGTAGCCAAACATTATCAAATCAGTTTTATATCAAACAAGGCAATATGTATCCCTTCATTGACTAGGTTGAAAGAAGAAGCAACATAGTCCATAACCCCCGGCCAAGTGAATACATATACCATCATAGTAGTCTTATTCTAAGACATTTTGTTGTAATTCACTCCATGAAGTCACAATAAAAGTCCTAATCTCAGTTAGCATAACATCATCTTCAACCCATACCAAGCAGCCACATTCCTTTTATGATGAACCTTGTAACTGAAATCTCATAATTACTACACTCATAATATGGTCATCTCCCTGTCCATACCACATCAAATTGTCGTATCACTTTAGATATCTAATAAGCCATACAAGTACCACCCTTATCACTGAATGGCTAGCCAGAAAGGGTAAGACATTTATGAAATCTTTCAACTTTGTTCCATCTTCTGATACCATATCTTCTAGATACATCACCGAACCACAACCTGACCCAAGTTCTTCAAATTATAGAACAATCCAAGTCTAACCAAACATCCTTTCTTTAAGTTCATCACCTCTTTCTTAAACTCAAATTTAACTCCAAACAATATGAGGACATCTCTAATATACGCATAAGATACCAAACATGAATCCCCATAATAGGTGAGAGAATAGAGCAAAAAGATGAAGAATTAGATCAGATCATGAATGCACCATGTGGAGTCAAGAAGTGAAGATTTTCCTCCTAACAATCTCTATAGCCTCTCAAAGATAAGCATAAAATGTCTCTGTATCGATCCTCGAGTCTTTATTTGACTGGGCTTCTACACATATGAGGCTTATGAACATGGAGCTCTGATACCAAATTGTCATGATCTGATTTTGGAGGTGATGGCACTTGTCTTTATCCCTCGAGTCTGCCACGACCTAAAACTAGATCGTGATTAGAAAAAGTAAAATCAAGTAAAAGCAACCATAAGACTTAATTTAAATCGAAAAACCTGGAGTCATAAGTACAAAACCATATAAAGTAGTACGAATAACTAAATACAAAGTTGTCTGATAATGTCAAATACAAAGTCTGGAATAGAAATCAATTAAAGAAGTCTTAATAGATCCGTCGCAACTCGAAGTCTGAGTCTCACCGCTGAAATCTAGGATAGATGGAAAAATTCTCATAAAACAGGATCAACTACCACGGGGAAGTCCCTGTGCTTGATCTGCAGTAGGTTTAAACAACTGGGTAAGAGAAATTTGATAAGTATGTAATAAGCAAGAATCCTATCACCTGTATTGAAGGGGTTAGACCACAATATAAAAATATAAGAGTAAGTAAGGATAACAATAATAATCAATTGTGTGATGCACATGTAATGTATGGATGTTTTGCATAGGGTTGAATCACGACCGTCTCTAGGGCCAGACTATACATATACCAAGCTAAGGATACCAGGTAAAACCCATAGGGGTCTCGTCAGACCATATATCAAAATCTCTCAAATGTCATATATCTCAACCTTGCCACCTGCCCATGATCAAAAGGTTTGAAAAGTGGTACAATCTCTACCTTGCCACCTACTTGTGGCCAAGGGATTTTATAAAAGGTGGTACAATATCTCAAAAGTGATACATTTGACTCTTTCCACCCACCTGTGGTCAAGGGTTTTATAATAAAAAAGGTGGTACAATATCTCAATCCTTGCCACTTGCCTATGGTCAAGGGGTGGTGCAAATGCAACATTGAATGAATGCATGTCAATGACACAAATAAAGATAAATAATATCATCATGATAAGAATACCGATAAATAACCATCATAGAATCATGTAGAATAATAACAAGTGCCATAAATGGTACCACATACCATCATCATGTCTCAAATCATCACATCTCTACCAATAGTCAAGCGTACCAACATTACCAAACCTCACACATCCTAAAGTATACACAAGTTTCCTAAAATATCTCAAATACCAACAAATTACCACAAAACTTTCCAAATGATATCACAAGTTTCGTAGTGTCACAATAATATTGAGCATATCACAAATATATAGAATACAACTCAATTTACCAATAAAGTTACAATCTACTTCAATTCCAATATAACTAGTACCGTATTTTTACCTAAATTCCATCATATCGATCCAATTACTCATGAGACAATCTAAATCTTACAATTACCACATAAACATATCCAGTAACTCAAGTCCAGTCTCAAAAGTTTATCCAAACCTAGCTCGATGCAAAACAAACACTCGAACCAAGATCTTGATCAACTTAAGCCTCAATACAATCATTGAATCAACTAATATCTATAAAAAATAGATACTATACATCAAGAGATGAATTTTGATACCCATATTAGCATGAATTAGGCTTAGGGGCAAAATGGTCAAAATTAGGTCTAAAATTTAAAGTTCTCGAATCTAAACATTGACCAAAAATTATGATTCTATGTGAAAAAGGAGTTTGTGGGGTGAAAATTCCACTAAAATAAAGTTCAAATTGAGGGAGAAATCAACAATTAAAGTTTCTGAATCATAGATATGGAAATCCCAATTTTACATATTCAAAATCATAAAATTCAATACAATTAAGATAAAAATAGTGAAAATTAATTGAATTGATGATAGATATACTTACATTAAAGATTTACACAAAACGTATGACCAAAATTGCCTCAAGAAAGCTCGGAATTATTAAAAATGGATGAAGATGGAGTTTTCCCATTTTTAAAACTTATCAGGAAATTTAATATTCCGTGAACGCAGAGTGGGGTCCACAAACACAAAGATAAAGAGGCTACGGTGCTTCTCGAATGTGGGGAAGGGACCCACGAACGCGGAAGGTCCACACGCTAGGCTTCGTGAACATAGGAGTTTGGTGTACGAATGCAGAGGTCAAACAACACAAACATCCACGAACAGGGTTCCCTATACCGCGAACGTGGAGGGTATGGGGAGGCCTGCACCAAATTTCTACACCAGTAATAATTTAAGACTCAAAATGGACCCTTGGGGTCTATTCAAAACCCGAATTACACAAAACCACGCATATATCTATATTAGAAATGATGATTCAGACTCAATGGAACAATCAGAATTCGATTTCAAGGTCTTCTCAACACAATTACTAATGCACCATAATAAAACTAGTTAAGAACTCAGAATATCAAAACTGCCCTTGGAAACTCCAAAAATTATGAATAGATCATTTCTAGCGTTAGTTTCACCATTTAAAACTACGGGACTTTTCAGAATTTCAATTTAAGCTTCCAAATGCTGACCAAAGTCAAACTTTGGCTCTAGAAACAGCTAAAATGCAACTTTGGATCCAAAATCTCCGTTTTAACTAAGAATTTAGTTTTGTAACTTCTCATAGACCAAATTCGATGTTTTAGAGCTAATGAAATCAATGGATTTCCTATCGGATACCCAAAACTCAGAATGGTACAAAAACTCACTTGTTCAACAACTTAAGTTTCCAAAAATGAAAAAAAACTTATATTTTCCACTTTTAAAACATAGGATCTCAGTTCCAGTAATACAAATAGTTCAAAATAGGTCCAAAGAAACTTACGAAAGGGAATAATAATAATTTTTATAGATAGGCCAAAAAATAACCGGCAAGGTCATAACATCATTCACCACTAAAAATCATATTTGTCCTCAAATATAAGGGAAAAAAGAGTACCCGAAGCTTCACAAAAACTGGGATATCTGGCCTGCATGTCTGACTCCAACTTCCAAGTAGCCTTTTCAATAGGATGGTGCTACCACTAAACCTTCATTAAAGGTATGTCCTTGGTCCTCAACCTCCTGACCTACCTGTCCAATATAGCTATCGGCTCCTCCTCTTATGACAAGTCTAAATCCAACTCAACTGAATTATAAGATATCACATGTGAATCATCTAGAATATGCTGATGGAGCATGGACACATAGAATACAGGATGAACTACTGATAGTCTCGGCGGTAATGCAAACTTATAGGAAACTTCACCAACTCTCCTCAAAATCATAAACGGGCCAATAAATCTGGGAGTGAGCATGCCCTTCTTCCTAAGTCTCATCACACCCTTCATGGGTGAAATCTCCAGCCAAACACTATCCCCAACCAAGAACTGAAAGGGCCTAGTCCTCCAGTCAACATAACTCTTCTGGCAACTCTGGGCTGTTAACAATCTACTTTGGATCAATCAGACCCAATCCATAACATCTTTAAGTAAATCCACACTCAACATATCCGTTGAACTCAACTCAAACTACCCAATAGGCTATCTACATCTCCAGCCATATAATGCCTCAAATGGTGCCATTTGAATGCTGGAATGATAACTGTTGTTGTAAGCAAACTCTGCAAAGGCAAATGAAGCATATCTTCTAACACCTGAATAGTGCTTGGACTGTCCATCAAATTAGGGATGGAAAGCTAAACTCATATCCAATCGAATACCCAAACCACACTGTAAAGCTTTCCAAAAATAGGAGGTGAACACAAATTCTATGTCTGACACTATAGACACTGGTACTCTATGCAATCTAACAATATCCCGGATATACAAGCTAGCCAACTGCTCTGCATTGTACCTAATCCTCACCTGTAGAAAGTGAACTGACTTGGTCAATTGATGAAAACTACCTAAAGTGAATCGGACTTGCCCGAGGCCATAGGAAAACCTGTAACAAAATCCATAGTAACTCATTCCAATTTTCACTTGAGAATGGGCATCCTCTGCATCGAACCACTGGGCCTTCGGTGCTCATACTTGACTTGTTTGCAGTTCAAATTATTTGCCACAAACTCAACTATGTCTCTCCTTATCCCACACCACCAATAATGCTATTTCAAATCATGGTACATCTTTGTCACACCAAGATGGATGGAATATCCAGCACAATGAGCTTCCTCAATATCAATCTCACCCAATCCCCTACCTTAGGCACATAAAGTCTACTATTTATCCTCAAAACACCCTCAAAATCAATAGTTGTCGCTTTGGCTTTACCCCTCAACACTTTATCACGAATCAAGCACAGTCTGGCATCTTCAAACTGGTGAGCACATATTTGATCAAGCAATGAAGACCTAGCCTCCACAAAGGCAAAAATACTCTAAGGGGGAGTAATACCCAATCAAACCAGCTGCCTAGCAAGTGGATGAACCTCCAAAGCTAAGGGCATCTCCTTTGCCCTCAAGAATGCCAAACTCCCCATACTAGAAGCCTTCCGTCTCAAAGCATCTGCCACTACATTCGCCTTGCTCGGGTGATATAGGATAGAGATATCATAATCTTTCAATAACTCCAACTACCTAAGCTATATCATTTTAAAAGTAGGTTGAGAAAAGATGTATTTGAGACTCTAGGGATCGGTAAAGATATCTCAATGCACCCCATAAAGATAATGTCACCATAATTTCAATACAAACACCACCTTAGCCAACTCTAAATTATGGGTGGGGTAGTTTCTCTCATGTACCTTCAACTGTCTTGAAGCATATGCTATCACTTTCTTTTTTTACATAAATCTTCCACCCAAACCCAATCAAAAAACATCACAATATACCATAAAAGGTACTCCCCCCTTGAGCAAAGCAAGAATAGGTGATGAGGTCAATAAGTCCCTAAGATTTTGAAAGTTCGCCTCACACTCCTCCGACCACTGAAATGCCACATCCTTCATAGTAAGTTTAGTCAACGAGGCTGCTATAGAAGAGAATTCCTACATAAAACAGTGATAATACCCCGCTAGACCAATAAAACTCTGAATCTTAGTCACAGAAGTCAACCTAGCCCACTCACGAACTCCTGGTACCTTGGTTAGATCTACCATAATACCATCGTTTTTCTCCACATGGCCAAAGAATTCCATAGACTTGAGCCAAAACTCACAATTCAAAAACTGGGCAAATAACTTCTCTTCACTCAACCTCTAAAGCACAATTCTCAAGTGCTGAACATGGTCTAACTTACACTTGGAGTAAACCAAGTTATCATCAATAAACATGATCACAAATATATCCAAATATGTCTAAAGATTCGGTTCATCAACTCCATAAAAGTGACTGGGGCATTAGTCAACCCAAAGGACATAACTACAAACTCATAATAGCCATAATGAGTCCTAAAGGCTGTCTTCAGGATATCAGGCTCCCAAACTCTCAATTGATGATAGCTGGACCTTAAATCAATCTTGGAAAACACCAAGGATTTCTGTAACTAGTCAAATAGATTATCAATGCGAGGCAAAGGATACTTGTTCTTGATGGTCACTTTGTTCAACTGATGATAGTTAATATACATCCGCATAGTACCATCATTCTTCTTCATGAACAAGATAGGAGCACCCCAAAAGGATACACTAGGACGAATAAAGTCCTTCTCCAATAAATCCTTTAGTTACTCTTTTAGCTTCTTCAACTCAAGGATCCATCCGATAGGGGGCTATAAAAATGGGTTTAGTGCTCGACTTAATATCAATAGTAAAGCCAACACCAAGAAAATCAGTCAGAAATACATCCATAAACTCTCTAGCAACCCTGGTAGTCTCCAATGATAGGGACTTTTGAGAATAAGCCCAAACATGAGCCAAATATGATAAATATCCTTTACCTATCAGTCTACAGGTATGCATATGAGAAATAACCCCCTTAGGATAAGAACTAGATGCGCCAGTCCACACTAGCTGAGGCAAATCAGGGCAAGATAAAGTCATGGTCCTGGCATGGTAATCAAAGATGACATGATGAGGTGATAACCAATCCATACCTAATATCACATCAAAGTCAACCACATCAAGCAATATCAAATCAACAATCATATCTCTTCCCATAAAGGTTATAATATAACTTGATATACCTGATTCACCACTAAAGATTCATCTACCGAGGTGGAAACACAAATAGGCTTGGCAAGAGGCTCACACATAATATCAATATCCATGGCAAAATAGGCTAATATATATGAATAAGTAGAGCCTGGATCAAATAAAGCTAAAGTAGAACGGTGGCACACTAGAACCATACTTGTGATAATCGCATCAGAGGCCTCTGCCTTGGCAAAATAGTTGATACATATGAATAAGTAGAGCCTGGATCAAATAAAAATGAAGTAGAATGATGACACACTGGCACCATACTTGTGATAACCGCATCAGAGGTCTCTGCCTCGACTCTATCTAGAACAACATAGCATATTGTACACCCACTTCTAGCCTATGAGCCTCCATGGGTTCCACCTTTCACTGTGCCACGACCTCTTCTAGTACCAACCCCCATGCCCTAAGAGGTGTCCCTAGGTGCTGGTACTGGGACTGGATGGGCTAGTTGGGTCCCTAAAGTCTGGGAGAAAGGTGCATGATATGGATAATAGTTGGCTAAGTGTCCAACCTCATCACAAACATAACAAGCTCTAGGATCCTATCCCTGTGATGGCTGTCTATAAAAATAACCCAACTTGGATGCATCAGAAGAGCTATCATGGCCTGTCCGAGTAGGCCTAGATTTGTCAATACTGTTGGCTGTAGGAATAGCTGCATGAAATGCCTTCCCTAATATACCTGCCTCTAAAACTCTCTATCTCATAGCGGGTGCCCACTAAACTAGCCATGCTCACAAAATATATTCCCGCCACCTTGTCGGTCATATCTAATATGCTTACTTATGCGGGCATGGCCTTCTATACTCTGGAAAATGCCACCGGTAAAAACCAAAGAAGTCGTGGGCTCCTAAAGATACCCCGCTAGTCCCTTGGTGAAGTGTCGAATCCTCTCGAACTCTATATGGATACTAGATAAGACATATCTGGAAAATTCATGAAACCTGGCCTCATAATCAGATACTGACATCGATCCCTGTTGAAGCTAGTCAAACTCATCTTAGCACTGTCTCGAAGGTTGTAAGGCACAAACCCCTCTAGGAACACCTCATTAAACTACTCCTAAGTAATAACTGGATATCCAACCGGTCTACAATCCAAAACTGACCTCCATCACTCCTTGGATAGACTAGTGAACTAATAAGAGGTATAAGCAACTCCATGCGACTCAAGGATGGCCAAATTGCATAACTAGTCCTAACTGTTTGATAAGAAATCATAGGCCTTATCACCGGGCATACCATCAAATCTCGGGGGTACTAAATGAACAAACCGGTCAAAACTCTTTTGCTCTGTATTAGACATGGTTGGGCTAGCAAAAGTTGGTGGCACCATAAATTTGGGTGGTGCAACAGACAATTCATTAAACTTTGAACCTAATCTCGGCTGAGATTTCTGAGTGTCACGACCTAGAATTGGATCACGACTAAAGAAGAATGAAATAAAGTGACAACCAACACAACATAATAATCCTAAAACCTGGAGTCGTGAGTACAAGTGCATCTAAATAGTGCAAAATAATAATTAAAACTATCTCAAAAGAAGTACAAAGCTATCTTATAAGAATCTGATACAAGTCTAAAAGTACACTATAAAGAAAATCCCAAAGACCTACGACGACTCAAAGTCTGAGCCTCACCGATAAGATCTAGATAGATGCAAAAAATGTTCAACTAGAGTGAATCAACTACCCTGTGTGGGTCCCTATGCTATGTCTGTAGGGAGGAAACAAATAGGGGTGGGTACACCATAATGTACCCAGTAAGTTCAACCGACTGGATAAGAGAAATTGAACAAGTATGTAATAATGAAAAATCCTACACCTATATCCAAAAAGATTAGTGCACAATAAAGTATACATAAAGCAATATAATATTTCCAATAATATGACTGGTGATACAACACCATAAGAGATATAAATACAACATATGAAGTCTCATCAAATCATGCATCAAGTGTCTCTCAACCTTGCCACCTGCTCGCGGTCAAGCAATGTTACAATGTCTCATCCTTGCCACCTACTCATGATCAAGGGGTGTCGTGATATCTCATCCTTTCCACCTACTCGTGGTCAAGGGTATCACAATGTATTAGCCTTGCCACCTGCCTGTGGTAAAGGGATTATAAGTATAGATCTCACCCTTTCCTCTTACTCGGGTCAAAGGGGTGGTACAACTATGGAGCATATTACCCTTTCCTCCTACTGGGGTCAAGGGTGATACCATACAACATGAAATAACCACAAGTCAATGACATCAACTCAAATATGTGCATAGTTATAATAACTCCATAATGAGAGTAATATAGTATAAGTCTCACATAAACATGGAGAGTAGAATCAAGTGTCACAATTTGCTATAATATCTGATGTAGTCACAACCATATCAATGCCCAAGTATGCCAAAAGTGCCAGACCTCACTCATCCCCAAATTATATACATATTATAATTGTATCCAAGAATCAAGTATAACCCTAGTACCAAACCTTACTCATCCCCAAAATACACAAAATCATCAAAAGAATCTCATGAACATCAAAGTGCAAAATATTTCCCCCATATAATATCAAAGGCCTCAAATTATCACAACAATATCTCACATTATCTCAATCCACAGGTTTCATCTCAGATTAACAGTAGGATCACAATTAACTCATAATTCGGCTTAACCAAAACTATATTTTCATCAATATACCATCCTATAAAATCGATTACTCATAGACCAGTCTAAATCTCACAATTACCACATAAACATGATCAATAACTCAAATCCAGTCCCAACAAGGTTAGCCGAACCTACCTCGATACTGAAACCACACTCGAATAAGCTTTCAATCAACTCAAACCTCCAAACAATCCTTGAATCGATCAATCACTATCAAAATCAGATACTACACATCAAGAGGTGTATTTTGATACTTATATTGGCATGAATTAGGCTTAAGGGCAAAATGGTAAAATTTAGGGCTAAAATCCAAAATTCCTGAATCTAAAAATTAACTTTAAAATCATGTTCTATGTGAAAAATGGAGTTCCTTGGGGAAAATCTCACTAAAATCAAGATTAAATTGAATGGGAAATTAATATTTAATGTTTGGAAATCATAGTCTAAAAATTCCCAATTTTGGAATTCAAATTCATGAAGTTTGGGATAAAATCAAGATAAAACTTATGAAAAATGATTAATATAATGTTAAAAATACTTACCCAACAAAATACTTCTAAATCCTCTTTTAAATCACCCCAAAAGCTTGACAAGTTTGAAAATGGAATGAAAATGGTGTTTTACGAGTTTAAAACTATCTAGGTAACAAATACTCTCTGCAATTATGGAAAGAAAACTGCGAACACGGGGGTCCAAATAGTCAACCCTCCGCGAACAAAGGCTTGCATTCCTGAATGTGGAGGTCAAAGGGGATTACCCTCTGCGAACGCGTGGAAAGAGGCGTGAACGTGGAGGCCTGGGACACCTGTACCATATATCAACAAAAACCAGCAAAACCAAGTCCAATTCCTTACTTGGAATGGACTCTTGAAACTCATCCAAAAATTAGAATTTAACAAAACAAATATGTATCCATACATGAAACAATGATCCAAACTCAACAGAATCATCAGAAATCAATTTCAAGGCCTTCTCGCTACATTTACCAATGTAACTTAATAGAGCCAGTTTAAAACTCAAAATACCAAAATTGCCTCCGATAACTCTGACAAATATTCTGAGACCATTTCTAGCGTTAGATTCACCATCCAGAACTAGTAGAATTGTCCGAATTCTGATTTGAGTTTCCAAAGTCCGAATGTTGATCAAAGTCAAACTTTGATTTAGTCAACAACTCAAAACACAACTTTCATCCTAAAAATATCATTTTAACTCCAAATTTAGTTCTATAACTTCTCATAGATCAATTTCAATGTTTTGGAGCTAATGAAATTGGTGGATCGCTGATTCAATACTAGAAACTCAGAATGTTACAAAAATTTACTTTTCAACAACCTAAGCTTCCAAAAAGTGCCAAAACTCATATTTTCTATTTTAAAAACTCAAGATTTTAGTTTCAATAGTATAGATAGTTTACAATAGACCCAAAGCAACTTACCGAAGGGTAAAACAATAATTTTCATAGATAATGTCAAAAATGACCTACCAAGGCATTACACTAAGAAAAAATAATGGAGGACATATGAGGATCCACCGAGGCTAATGAAGGTCCAACATGAGTTATAGGTGGATCTGCTAGAGCTATGGAAGGGCTTGCCGATACTGTAGAAGTCGGTGCATAAAAAATAATAGGGGTCAGAGAAGCTCTCTCAAGTATGGCCAATACTCGTAGAAGTAGCCCCTGAACCGAGGGCGTAGCATCGGAGGCTTAAGATGATGGAACAGGGTTTGTAGGTTCCTCTAACTCATACTCAGTATCTGGGAAAGCTGATCTAGCCTATCCTCTAGGTAGAGCTGCCGCTCTAGCTCATCCTCGACCCTTGGCCCTATCACGAGCATTGCTTTGACCACGGGTGGGAGACACATCAGCTGGATCAGGCTCTCCCACTGACTGTCGGGCTCTAATAGTCGACATCTGCATAAAAGAAGTAGATTAGATACATTTCAAAGTAGTTGATATGAAGAAACACACGAATAGAAGCAATATTGAAATCTTTTCCTATCAAGGGCCCTGTAGCCTCCCGAAGATGGGTATGGACATATACATACCGATCCATGATACTCTACTAGACACTTCATTCTTGACTCATGAGCCCAATGAACCTAGAGCTCTGATACCAAACTTCTTACCACCCAAAACTAGATCACGACTAAAGAAAGTAAAATCAAGTAAAAGCAACCTTAAGACCTAATTTAAATCCCAAAACTTGGAGTCATAAGTAAAATAACATCTAAAGTATTACAAATAAGTAAATACAACGTTTTATGATAATGTCAAATACAAATTCTGGAATAGAAAACAATAAAAGAAGTTTGAATAGATCCACAATGATTCGAAGTCTGAGCTTCATCGCTAAAATCTGGGATACATAGAAAAACTCTGGTAGAATAGTATTAACTTCCACGAGGAAGTCCTTGTGCTCAATCTTCAAGGAGGAAACATAGTAGGGGTGAGTACACTGAAATGTACCAAGTAGGTTCAACTACCTAGGTAAGAAAAATTAGACAAGTATGTAATAACGAAGAATCCTATCACCTGCATTAAAGGGGTTACACCACAATATAAATATATAAGAGCAAGTAAGGATAACAGTAATAATCAGTGATGAGATACACATATAATGTATAAATGTAATGCATGTGGTAGAATCACGACCGTCTCTAGGGCCAGTCAATATATCTACCGAGTTAAGGCTACAAGGTAGAACCCATTGGGATCTCGTTAAACTATATACCAAAATCTCTCAAGTATCACATTATCGCAACCTTGCCACCTGCCCATGGTCAAAAGGTTTTAAAAGTGGTACAATCTCTGCCTTGCCACCTGCCCATGGTCAA
This sequence comes from Solanum aculeatissimum, assembly GCA_038996855.1. NCBI lineage: Eukaryota > Viridiplantae > Streptophyta > Magnoliopsida > Solanales > Solanaceae > Solanum > Solanum aculeatissimum. The sequence goes on along the minus strand of JBCEWC010000096.1, from coordinate 47,836 downwards.
GGAGTTTTATAAAAAGTGGTAAAGTATCTCGAAAGTGGTACATCTCACCCTTGCCACCTGCCCATGGGTTACGAGTTTTTATTATAAAAAGGTGGTACAATATCTCAATCCTTGTCACCTGCCTATGGTCAAGGGGTTGTACAAATGCAACATGGAATGAATGCATGTCAATAATGCAAATCAAGATAAATAATAGCATCATGATAAGAATACCGATAAATAACCATCATAGAATAATGGAGAATAATAACAAGTGGCATATCTAGTACCATAAACTATCACCATGTCTCAAATCATCATATTTCTACCAATAGTCAAGAGTACCAATATTACTGGACCTCTAACATCTCAAAGTATACACAAGTTTCTCAAAATATCTCAAATACCAACAAATTACCACAATACTTCCAAAATTATATCACAAGTCTCATAGTGTCACATTAATATCCATCATATATATCAAATCTCATGGATACAACTCAATTTACCAATAAAGTCACAATTTACTTCAATTCCAATATAACTAGTACCACATTTTCATTAAAATTTCATCATATCAATCCAATTACTCATAAAATGATCTATATCTTACAATTACCACATAAAGATGTCCAATAACTCAAATCAAGTCCCAAAATGGTTAGTCAAACCTATCTTGATGTCGAAATCGCTCTCAAACTAAGCTTTTGATCAACACAGGCCTCAATACGATCACTGAATCAACCGATCACTATAGAAAATAGATACTATGCATCAAGAGATGAATTTTGATACTCATATTGATACAAATTAGGCTTAGAGGCAAAATAGTCAAAATTAAGCCTAATTTTTGAAGTTCTCAAATATGAAAGTTAATTGGAATTTATGATTCTACGTGAGAAAAGCAGTTCTTGGATAAAAATCACACTAAAGTCGAGTTTAAATTGAGGGAGAAATCAACAATTAAAGTTTCTGAATCATAGACATTAAATCCCAGTTTTACACATTTAAAATCATGAAATCCAAGATAAAATCAAGATAAACGTAGTGGAAATAAATTAAATTGATAATAGAAACACTTACCCAAAATATTTCCACAAAATGTCTCGCCAAAATCGCCTCAAGAAAGCTTGAAATTATTTAAAATAGATGAAAATGGAGTTTTCCTATTTTTAGAATTGATTAGGGAATTTAATACTCCGCAAATGCGGAGTGGGGTCCATGAATGCGAAGGGAATTAGGCCACATTGCTTTGTGAACACGGGGAAGGGATCTGCGAACGTGAAGGGTCCATATACTAGGCTCCGCAAATGCAGAAGGGTGGCCCGCGAATGCATAGGTCAAACAACATAAACCTCCATTAATGCGGCTCCCTGTACTGCGAACGCAGAGGGTATGGGAAGGCCTACACCAGATTTCTACACCAACAATAATTTAAGACTTAGAATGGACCTCCGGGGTCCATTCGAAACTTAAACTACACAAACCAGACATGTATTCATACCAAAAATAATGATCTAGACTCAACGGAATAATTAGAATTTGATTTCAAGGTCTTTTCGACATAATTACTGATACAACTCAATAAAACTAGTTAAGAACTCAAAATATCAAAATTACCCTAAAAAACTAAACTACTAAAACTTTCAGAATTTTAATTAAAGCTTTTGCCTAATGGAATTGACGAATTTTTGATTCGACTCCCAAAACTCAGAATGGTACAAAAACTCACTTTTTTAACAACTTAAGCTTCCAAAAATGACAACTCTTATTTTCCACTTTTAAAACATATGATCTCAGTTCCAATAATATAGAGTGTTCAAAATAGGCCCAAAGCAGCTTACAAAAAGGTAAAATAGTAATTTTTATAGATAGGCTAAAAATTAATCGACAAGGTCATTACAGAGACAAGTCAACCAAGACAGATCACAATAACATAATACAAAGTAACAAGGAAGCTATAGCAACATAACTTAATAATAAGAAGGCTATAAGATATATATTTGAATTAATCCATCCCAAAATTGGTTGTCACAAGGTACAAGCCTCTAATACATTAGAATAAAAAGTAATGATACAAGATTTAATAGTCTTTGTCTCTCAAATAGAACAAAACTAGTAAAATATTTGATAGTCTTAAGAGTATGATGGAACAATAAACAACTACCTCTTAGCTATCAATATCTTGGTCCAAAAAAATAAATAAAGAACATCAATAGGATTTGGGCTCACAACCTACACATATATGTAGAATAATAAGGATGAGTACCAAGGTACCCAACAAGCAGACCTAATCACAGGTAGAGAATAAAGAACTAATAACTTCCATCCCAGTCACATACCTCTGAACTACAAAACTTACAGGTAGAAAAGGCCAACATGAACAGTATAAATAATATAAACATTTACAATATCATATCATACTGTCTCAATAGTCCAATCTTCACAATATACAAGGTTCAAGTCATTCATCATATGTCACCACTTTTCAATAGTTCAATCCCAACAATGTACAAGATTCAAGTCATCAATATGTATCACAACCTTTTAATAGTTTAATATCAACAATATTTAAGATTCAAGTTATTCAATACATCACACTTTAGTGCATACATCAACTTCAAGAGAGCAATGATTTCAAATAAAATGAAATTCAAGCAATGCGATGCAAATGTCAAGTAGTCATGATGCATGTATATCCTATGATACACATTCACTAATATAAACAGTCTAGAACCCATGGGGACCGCACATGAACCATATATCCATTGGAACCATTTTCATCGGCATTTACTTTCATCTCTAGTCAAAAACTTTTCCATCAACTTTTCATTTCTTTTCTAGTCAAAACTATTTTTCATCGGCTTTTTATTACATCACATAATCATATATTAGATAGGTATGAGAGTATGCAAGAATCAACATTATCAATACAGACAATAATCATGTAAAATCAATATTATCTAGCCAGAATTATTTTCCATCGACTTTTCTTTTCTTTTCTTTTCTAGCTGGAACCATTTTTCATTGACTTTTCATCATCAATGGAACATCAAGAAAGTATATATTTTTTCAATATAATAATCACTTTCACAAGTATAAGAGTGTGCGAGATGTCCACATATATCATTTATTCATAATCATCAATTATATTCATTATTGTTTCAACATTTGTGTTATCATCAACATATTTCATAATAGTAATATCAAATCATAGCTCAAGTCTTTCAACAACTTCTTGTCAACATACTTAGACAATTCATCATTTAGTCTACATTTCACAAGTATTTAATTAAATAATTTTAACAATATCTCAAGTATGCATTTAGCTCAACATTTCACATAAAGTACTTCATTGTACAATTCCATGTATAATGAGTCAAAGATCAATAAATAGAACAACATGAATACTTTTACATTCTCATCATTTTACATCACAAATCTAACTCACAATATTAATTCACAAGTCTTGATCAATCACAGTTAGACATAATTTCACAATTTAAATCACACATGTCATCACTTCCTATTACCTAAATCATATCCACTAGAACAATTCACTAATCTCCAAGTTTGACATTAAAAGAAAATACTAAGTTTAATAAACTCAACAAGGGCTAGAATCTACTTGTCTTAATTTAGCCAATCAATTTCTCCAATGACAATGCTTTTCCCTTTCAAAATTAATCCACAACATCACAATCTACTTGGAAACAAATTCACAAATATAATAAGAAATTAACAACACCCAAAATCATGTTATTCCGGGATAAGAAAAAAATCATCCAAAAATTATTACCTGAAATCAATGTCAAAATTTGACAATCTTTAGATGAAAATGTTCCTCTCATGATTAAGAAAACACCAATGTAAACCAATTCGAAAATGGAGGTTAAATGACTTCATATAATCAATTTCATAAAATTCTCAAATTTCATAAAACCCCTCGATTTTCTCAATTGAATCTTCCAAATTTGATATTAAAATCAAGGGGTAATTAATCATGATAAGGGAAGTGAAATTTTTTTTCAATGAAACACCTTCAAAAAATTAATCTAATGACATCCAAGCTGAGCTCACAAAGTTTAAAAATGGAGGAAATGTTCAAAAATAGGTGTACAGGTGTCTGAAAACCCCATTAGTATTTCACTACAATGACATCCAAAAAATCTAATCAGCCTTCAATATAGCGAAGCACACCTTGCTATAGCATGGTTTTTAAAGCAGTCAGGCCTTTGCTATAGCGAGGTTTGCACCAGAACACTACAAAAATGCTTTTAAACCATTTCAAGACTTGGAATCAACTCTCATGATTCGTTCAGAATCCCATACACATATACCATATATGTGACCTCAATAAATTCAACGTTCCCGACTCAATAAGCGGACAGTCACAGTTGAGTGACTAAGAAGCGGACAGTCACAGTTGAACCAACAAGTAATCTCCATCATTGTCACGCTACTGCTATAAGATCACTGGTTGAGAAGAAGAAAGATCCAAAAGCTTTTACAGTCCCATGCACTATTGGGGCTAATGATTTTGCACGGGCCCTATGTGGCTTGGGTTATAGCATTAATTTGACGTTGCTGGCAATTTACAAGAAGCTGGGCTTAGGAGCTCCCAACCCAGTACTATGCAGTTACTCATGGTAGACAGGTCAGTGAAGTGACCTGTGAGGATTTTAAGTGATGTGTTGGTCAAGGTGGGCAGGTTCATCTTTCCAGAGGACTTCATTATTCTAGACTGCCAGGTTGATTTTGAAGTCCCTATCATTCTTGAAAGACCATTTCTTGCTATTAGCAGGGCATTGGTAGACGTGGAATGCAGAAAACTGACACTCAGACTAAACTCTAAAGAGGTGAAGTTTAAAGTGTGTGCTTCCATGAAGATTCCTAAAAATATTGCTATGATGTCACTCATCGACATCAAAGAGACCTATCTTTCTGAGGTTCCAATTGAGGAAAAGATGAGTGTGGAAGCATTGACACCTGTGATTATGAACTGCCTTGATAATGGTGTGAATGACTATAGGGATACTGTGCAAGCTTTTCAGGGTAGGGGAACCAGAACCTTTGCTCCCAAAAAATTAAACTTGAACTTACAAACAGACCATCTCCACCAGCTAAGCCATTTGTCGAAGAGCCTCCTACTTTGGAGCTCAAGGAACTACCCAACACCTGAGGTATGTATTTCATGGAACTAATAACACCTTTCCTATTATTATGGTAGTAGATTTATAGGAGAGCCAGATGATGGCATTGGTAGGAGTGCTCAAAAGTTCAAAAGGGCCATTGGTTGGCCCATTGCAGATATTGTTGGGATTCTTCCAAGACTATGTACACACAAAATCAAGTTTGAAGATAACTGTGTGCCTAGAATTGAACACCAACGTAGGCTAAATCTGCCCATGCAAGAGTTGTGAAGAAGGAAATTATAAAGTGGTTAGATGCTGGGGTTATATACCCAATCTCCGATAATAGTTGGGTTAGCCCAGTATAGTGTGTACCTAAGAAAGGAGCCACAATGGTTGTCGCTAATGATAAGAATGAGCTAGTTCCATCGTGATCTGTCTTTGGCTGGTAAGTATGCATGAATTACCAAAAGTTGAACAGATGGACCTTGAAGGATCATTTTCCCATGTCGTTCATGGACCAAATGTTAGATATACTGGTAAGGCGAGGGTGGTACTACTTCCTGGATGGGTATTCGGGCTACAATCAGATATCTATAGCTCCTAAGGATCAGGAGAAAACCACTTTCACTTGCTCGTATAGGACTTTTGCATTCAGGCGCATGCCTTTTGGGTTGTGCAATGCCCCAACCACCTTCCAGTGGTGTATGATGTTAATATTTTCTTACATGGTCGAGGACACCCTTGAGGTATTTATGGATGATTTCTCTGTAGTGGGTGAGTCTTTTGATGATTGTCTTTTAAACCTTAGTAGGGCACTACAGGGTTGTGAGAAGGCAAACTTGGTCTTGAACTAGGAGAAGTTCCATTTCATGATCAAGGAAGGGATAGTCCTCGACCATAAGATTTCTGCAAGAGGTATAGAAGTAGACAGAGCGAAGATGGAGGTTATTGAAAAATTACTGCCTCCAATCTCTGTAAAGGGGATCCAAAGCTTTCTGGGACACACAAGCTTCTACTACTGGTTCATCAAAGATTTCTCCAAAATTGCACACCCATTGTATAAAGTATTAGAGAAATATGCCAAGTTTCAGTTTGATGAAAGCTTCCTACAGACCTTTGTGATCCTAAAGCAAAAGTTGATCTCTGCACCTGTGGTAGTTACTCCTGACTGGTCAGCCCTATTCGAGGTAACTTGTGATGCTAGTGGGACTGCTGTGGGTGTTGTACTTGGCTAGAAGCACAACAATGTTTTTCACCCTTTTTACTACGCCAACAAGACCTTCAATGAGGCCCAAAGGAATTATACTGTGACTGAGCAGGAGTTTTTGGTTGTGGTATATGCATTTGACAAGTTTTGTACCTACCTTTTGTACACAAAGGTGATTGTGCATACTGATCATGCAGTCTTGAGGTACCTAATGGCTAAGAAAGATGCCAATCTAAGATTGATCAAGTGGGTCCTTCTACTGCCAGAGTTTGACTTTGATGTCCGAGCTAGAAAAAGGATAAAGATAGGTAGCAGACCATTTATCCATGCTAAAGGATGAATCCTGGGGCGATGATTGGCTAACCATTGATGATTCATTTCCCAATGAGCAGGTATTAGCCACATTTGTTGTCTTAATTCCTTGGTTTAATAATTTTGCTAACTATTTGGTGAGTGACATTATGCTTGAGGGCCTAACTTTCACTGGAAGAAAAAGTTTCTTCATGATATGCGCAGGTACTTTTTGGATGAGCCATTCTTGTTCCGCAAATGTGCTGATGAGATCATTCGGCGGTGCATCCCTGAGGAGGAGATAATTAGTATCATGGAGGCCTATCACTCCTCCCCAGTTGGAGATCCATCATAGTAGTGCAAGGACCGCGAACAAAATTCTACAATGTGGGTACTACTGACCCTCCATTTACAGAGACACCCAAGACTTGGTGTAGGGCTGTGATCAATGCCAGCGCCAGGGCAATATCTCTGGACGTCAAGAGATGTCTATCATACCTATTTTTTAGGTCGAGATATTTGACGTCTGGGTCATTAAATTCATGGGCCTATTTGTGAGTTCATATGGCATGAGGTACATCTTGGTAGCAGTGGATTACGTCTCCAAGTAGGTGGAGACAATGGCATTGCCAAATAATGAGAGCAAAAGTGTGGTCCAATGTTTTAGGCGGAACATCTTCTCCAAATTTGGGAAACCCAAAACAATCATCATTGATGGGGGAACTCACTTTTGTAATAAGACCTTCCATGTTGTGCTAGCTAAGTATGGAGTACGTCAACACAAGGTTACCACACCCTATCATCCACAGACTAGTGGACAAGCTGAAGTCTCAAATAGAGAGATTAAGGAGATCTTAACCAAGTCTGTGAATGCTGCCAGAACTGACTGGGCCGGGAAACTTCATGATGCATTGTGGGCCTATCAAATAGCTTACAAGACCCCTATTGGTATGTTACCATATCAATTGGTGTTTGGTAAATCCAACCATCTACCCGTGAAGTTAGAGCACAAAGCACTCTAGGTCCTAAAGAAGCTGAATATGAACTTGAATAAGGCTACTGATCTGAGACTTGATCAACTCAATGAGTTAGGTGAGTTTCGCCTGCAAGAGTATGAGATTGTCGCACTCTAAAAGGATAGGATGAAGTTCCAACATGACAAGCACATCGCACTATATAGCTTCAGTGTTGGTGACCAAGTGTTGCTTTATAACTCCAGACTAAGGCTTTTTCCAGGTAAGCTTAAGTCTAGGTAGGCTAGCCCATATAAAATTGCTCAGATATTCCCCCATGGTGCACTAGATTTAGAAGCTGAAACTGGACACAAGTTCAAGGTCAATGGACAAAGGGTGAAGAAATATTTGGGTGTTGCTTCTGAAATCTCCTTGGTGGAGAAAGTGCATCTTGACGAAGTCTGAGTAGTCAAGGAAGTCGTGTCATTCCATGATATTAAATCAAGCGCTTTCTGGGAGGAAACTCATGCCTTATATAAAACAATATTTTGATGTCGTTAGTTGTTGTTTTTGTAGTTGCAGGTATATGTAGGTGTTATTGGGAAGGCATTGAAAGTACTCACGATGGGCGTCACACATATTGGAGCTCAAAAAGGGAAAATGTGGGTGAAGGCAGGTGCCACAGGTCATTACACGAACCGTGTATCACCACACGGACTGTTCAATGGTCCGTGTACCTCCTTCACGCGCCATGGATAGGTTGGGTAAGTTACGCTCAGAGGTTGGCCACACGGACAACTAAACAACCCGTATTATAATTTACGGACCATGAGCCAGCCCGTGTAGTGCGTTACTAGGTATGTACTTGAATTTCTCCAAGTAGTTCCAAAAAAATGGACCAAATGGACCGTGTGACACCACATAGACCATGAGGCCATTCGTGAAGAGCACCAAACACTGCACCAACCAAGTGTCGATAGACGGACGACTAAATGAACCATGTCACGTGTCACGACCCATGTGGCTGTCCGTGGAGGTGTGGGTTGACCTATTTTTTACTAGTCAAAATTGACCCCCACTTAAAGCCTCACACGACCTATTCCCTATTTTTCACAAATCTTTTATTCCTCTCATACCTACCCTCTCAAATTTACCAAATACTTTCTCCTTCACCATGAAGGGAAGCTTAATCTCAATATTAGTAGTGCAAATCATGGTCTGGGGCTTCAATTTCCTTAACATACTATCATCCTTCATCCAAGTAAGTGGAATTTTCTTCTTCTTTTAGTATGGGTTGTAGTTGCTTGAGTCTAATCTTTCTTAAAATTGAAGTTCTAAGTTGTAAATCGTGAAATGGCATGGTAGTTTGAGTGGGTGATGTGTTAGTGGTAAGAATTCGCCATTGTTGACCCATAGAAGGTTCTCCCATGGAGTTGTAGAGAGTTTAGGGTGTGCTTGTTGTTTTCTTGTAATAATCATAAGTTTATCATATGTAATAGGTTTAGAGTGGTACTATGAACCTAATTCTTGTTCAAAACCACTGGATTGGCATGATGGGTATCAAATTTTGTCAAGGTTTCTCCCTATAGTGCCCTTCACGGGTCCTGTCACTTCACACAAACCATGTAGTAGTTCGTTATTTGAGACTCTACGAGAAAAGATTCCAAGTGCTCCCCCCCAACACCTCACACAAACCGTGTGACATCTCACGGTCTGTGTGGGGTCTCGTCCAACAGGTTTCTTCATGCGGCACCCTCAAGGCAGATTACACGGACCACCTCATGGCCCGTGTCACATTACACGATCCGTGTATAGGTCCCGTCCAGGCATGCCCTATGTTTTGGTTAATATTTTGCATAGCTAGCTTGGGATTTCATTTTTTACCCTAATTTAGTGAAATTTCCCTATGATAGACCGGGTGACACCGCTCTTAAGAGTTATTGTCACTTGTTATACTGCAGGGGAAGTTTGAGTACCTGTTAGCTTATCATTTTATACGTGCAAAAGTTCTCACCGTGTCTTTTTTTTGTTGCCTGCAGGAACTATAAGACCATGTCAAAAGTTTATACCACCCAGGGAGGAGCTCGGGTCATGCCTGCATGATTCTCCAACCGAGTCTTCTAGCCACAGGATAGGTAGTGGCTCGGGTGATGATTCCTCTGAGGGGTCCGAGGTTCACTACACAGGTAATGTCTCCCTTTACTCACCTCGCACCACTGGGGACGGGGCAACACATCAAGCCCTGGCCCCCCTATCTGAAATGGGGGTTTTGAATGAAGGAGGGGAGGAGGACGAGGCTGCCCCAGAGTATAAACAAGTGGACCGTGTCTCTACCCCGGAAGGTCCCCAACCGCAGAATGACACCAATAAAGTAGAGCTCGGGGATAGCGATAATGAGGCCTTACTTTATACTGTGTCTCAGACTCCAGATCTTGATACAACCCGAATGATCATACTATTTCTACGAGCTCGATGGACCATCCCAAGAGCCAAGGAAATATTTGCTCAGGGAATCACTAAAGGCTCCGGTGACTTCTGGTAATGGGTTATTATGCTAAAAGTCCGAGTAGTGATGGACCAAATGGATGGGGTACCAGAGATTAAGGCTACTTTTGATTTCCACCAGTTTGGATGGATGGCCCGAAAACCAAGATTTTATGGGCCAAAGATCATTCAAGAATTCTACCCATCTTATGCAGCTGACCTGTTGAACTGTATAGGGTGGGCTCCAAAAAGTTAAGGAGATATATGGCTATGAAGTTGGCACCACACGATCCGTCTACAAGACGTGGAGTGGAGAAGAGCACCATTGAGATTAAGAAAAATCACGTGAAGTGGAAGCACACGTGGCCTACCACGGGCTGTGTAACCTACCACAGGCCGTGAAGTTGGCCGTGAAGAGGACAAGGGGGCGACATAGAAATCTGCTAAAGTGAAGGACCACGGGTCATGTGATGGTCCGTGAAGATCCATGCAAATCACAATCATAACTTTCTCATTTTTTTGGGTTAATCTGCTTTCATCTTTTGGTCCTAGTAGTAGACGATTCTTTATTCTATGGACCATTTAAGATTGTGAAATGAATTATATAATTCCCTATTCCTATGCATTTGTAAACTTGTCCATTAAATTTAGTCTACATTACAATTTTATGGACATTCATGTATCCCTCAAAATAACTTTCTAACTAGTGAATTATATTATAAAATATTAAATCCTTCGTTGATGAGCATGTTATTCACTTAATTTAAACTATTAAGTTTCTTTTAAAAAAAAGAAACTAGCTTAAATCTCAAAATAACCTCAATATCTTTCAACCCGAATCACACCTGACTCATCTTCTCCAATATTAGAACCCGAATTTCCTCCTTCACCTTTAATGAGCTCCAATATTTGCTCTTGATTTATGATGCCCACGTTTTCTAGACATCGTAGATGAGTTCATAGGCATAATTAAAATAATATTTGCCATTTCTACTTACAGTCATAAAAATATATTGACTTAGGGTTACGTTTAAAATTGTAAAGTGTTTATAAAAATCATTAAAATCACATTGTGGGTGATAAAATTACTTTGTCTATATAGCACATCCTTTCCAACCATCTTTAATTTTTTAAAAGGTGTCCTTCTCTAATGACCCCGAAGGTCAGTTTTGAAGATTTTAAAAAAATCATCATTTCACCTCTTTCGATATTTGCTTCAAGTTATATTTGATTAGTTTGTGTGACAAATTTTGAAGTTTTGTAAAATACTTGAGGAATTTTACAGTTTGAGTTGTAAAGATTTAAGTTGTTCAAAGTGATTTCTTTGTACCTATGAAGTTACGAGTCTCAAAATGACATTCCGTCAATCACAATAGCTTTGGAGTGTGGAAATTGATTAACAAGCATTGTCTATATCAGGTTTGGTGTCTCTTCATGAAATTGAGGTCCTAAGTTGGATGTTTGAGTTAAATTATAGCAAGGATTAACTTTGGTCAACATTTTGAGTTTGGATGCTCAGGTCATATTTTTGATGATTAATTGGATTCCAAAGGTTATTTTAGACTATTATGTGAGAGTATTATATTAAAAAATTAAATAGTTGGTCAAGGAAGCTAGAAATACATATATTTACTCTCTAAAACCCTAATATTGCCACTACCACTAAATAGCTTTTGTCACCATTCATGGCCACACCGGCCGTGGATAAACCTCGTGGTGGGGCTGGTCAATCGTCAAACCCACCACCTTCATATGCTAGCCTGTTAAAACCACCACCGTTGAATTCAAAACCAATTCCACTAAAGCCTATTTCTTATTTACATGGAGAGCCCATTGTACAATGGGAGCAGTCTGAAGTTGAACAAATGGTAATTAATGAAAATTTGCAATATGTAGTGATTGGGAAGTTTTCATATGGATGGCCGGGGATTCATGACCCTAGGAAATTAATTCCTAAGCAATGTGAACTCAAAGGGGATTTTACAGTTGGGTTACTGAGCAACAAACACATTCTGATCAGGTTAATACTGCTTGAGGATTATGTTCACTTTTTGTCAAAGCCTGCCTTCTACATCATGCAAAGGAACAAATAATATCCTATGCGTACTCTAAAATAGGATCCTATTTTTAATCCAGAGGAGGAAACTTCAACGACAGTGGCATAAATCTCGTTTGCCTCACTACCTCTAAATTGTTTTGGTGAAGATGTTATTTTATCTCTAGCAGCAGTGGCTGGTAAGCCATTGCAGGTTGATCAGGCTAGCAAAAACCAGACCCGACCAAGTTGTACAAGAGTGAAGGCGGAAGTAGATCTACTTGGTGAGTTCCCTAAGTGCATTAAGATTTGTGTAAAAATGGGAGTGAAGAAGTTATAGAGAAATGGATCAGGATCAAATACGATTACGTGCCAAAATATTGCATGACATGCATGATTCAAGGGAATGATGAGGATCAATGCTCTGTGAAGCATCCAGAATTGTTCAAAGATTCGAAACAACAAGAGGCTAGGAAGCGACAAAGTGTGGAGGGTCAGAATAATGATGGTGGAAAGTAATTGAATACAACATTCAACAAATCGGAAGATGACAACAAAGAGGGCTTTGTTGAATAGAAGAGAAAGAATGGTGGAGGGAAGCGACAACCAGAGAAAAATGGGAAGCTATAACCACAAAGAACAAATTTGATACATTGGGAGTCAACGAAGGGGACACCAACTTCAATAAGCAGCAAGACAAAATGGAAGATAGTCCCAAACAGACTCCTAAACAGCAGGATAAAGTGGTGGATTCTCCAAAATAGACTACTAAAGATTGGGTTGAGGGGGATTTCACTAAGAATGAGTCCAATAAGAAGCAGGATGCGAAAGATAGTTTGCAAATTGAAAATCTAGAAGGAAGCAACCAAAAAGCATTCACAGGTGATGAGCTATCTAGTAGCGGAAGAAAAAAATCTTTTTGAACCAGCGGTAAAATAGCCATCAATATTGAGGAGGAAGAAGAAGAAGGATCATCATCTTTTAACAGAGAGGACAATCCTTTAGAAGATTCAGAAAATGATGGAGACCCTGAGAAATTACCACAACAGGTTTTTTACATTGAGGATGGATAAGGAATGGAATACAATATTATCCACATAAGCAAGGAAGATGATCTTTCTCCTAGGCACACAAACAACTTAAAAGACAAGAGGGGAAGAAAAATGATACCTCTACAGGTAAAAATAAGGAGTAATAAGGGAAGAGCCACTAGCTGTGATCAATGATTGACAAAGCCTTGTTTTGAAATATTATGTCTGTCAATACCCAAAATGCCTTTGGAAGATTGATTGACCTCAACAGGAGACATCAATATTCTTTTGTAGCTCTAACATAACCTTTTTAGGATCGTGCAGACTTAGACCAATACAAGGAGGTTAGATTTTGATTATGCCTTAGATAACTGTACAGGAAAAATATGGATTTTTTGGAGGGAAGAGTGGAATGGTTCTGTGAAGATTGATTCCACACAGTAGATCACACCAAAATTCTGCAAATATGATAAAGATTTCTTTATCACATCATTATATGCAAGATGTAGTGCCCCAGAGAGGTTAGAATTGTGGGAGGAACTTGAAAGTTTGGGTGTCCAAAATTTTCCCTGGATGGTGGGAGGAGATTTTAATGTCATCGTTAATGAGGATGAAAAATCGGGAGGCCTGCATTTACACAACAAGAGGCATCTGACTTTGCCCAATGCATAAATGTGTGCAGATTAATAGAGGTTCAAATTTTTTAAAGCAACTACACTTGGTGGAATAGATGCATTAATGAGGAATGTATTTTTAAGCAGCTTAAGAACGCTGAATTTCTGGACATTTTCCCTAACTCTGAATGTCTACATATGTTTAGACAAGGGTTGGATCATACACCTCTAAATATTGCATGCAAGACATATGGGGCTAATGTGGTGAAGCCATTCATATTCCTGAACTTTTGGTGCAATCATAAGAATTTCAGGGATATTGTTCAAAATAACTGTCAAGCAGATTTCACAGGAAACCCTTTCATGTTGTTATATGCTAAGATGGGAAAGGTAAAAAGGGCACTGGTAAAATGGAGTAAGGAAGAATTTGATAATATTTTTATAAAACAAGCTACACTGGAGGATATCATTCAAGTCAAGGAGGCTCAAATAGAGGTGGACCTCTCACCTGAAAATAGAGCCTAGTTGTGTAAAGTGAAAGTTGATCTGCAAAAGGTATCTTAACATGGAGGAAGAATTCTGGATGCAAAAGTTAGGGATGAAATGGCTCATGATCTAGTGTTGAAATCTACGACTGATATTGGTGAGAAAGATATGGACTTTTTTAGTAATCAATTCAAAGAAGACAACTGCTACCAGGATTACTCAATGCTAGACCAGATCTTAAATCTGATTTCAACGGAAGAAAATGTAGCCTTAACAAGATTGCCAGATGAGAATGGGTGCGGAATGATATGTTTGGCCTCAATGGGAGTAGTGTTGCGGACCTTGATGGATTTTATGGTATATTTTTTCAAAAGTGTTGGGACATAGTAGCTAAAGACATCACAGATATGGTTAAGTCCTTCTTTGGTGGAGCTGAAATTCCCAAGTATATCACTCATACCAACTTGATTTTGTTGCCTAAGAAGGAGATTCCCTGATATGACAAAGGCCTATGACAGGGTCTCCTGGATTTATCTGACCAAGGTATTAAGGAAGTTTGGTTTCTTTGAAATCATCATTGGCATGGTTTGGAGGTTCCTTTTAAATAACTGGTATTCTATTTTAGTAAATGAGAAATCCTAGGGGCCATTTCAGTCTACTAAAGGTTTAAAGCAGGGAGACCCCTTATCTCCCACACTATTTATCATAGTTGTAGAGGTACTGTCAAGGGGACTCAATAGCCTTAATATGGATAAATACTTCGAGGTAGGTGTGGGTCCCATCGGGCACCAAAATCAATCACACAAACCCGTAACATGTTCTCCAAAACCTGAATGGCTCGCTCGGACTGACCATTTGTCTGCGGGTGGAAATCTAAACTCAAATCCACTCTAGTACCCAAACAACACAGTAGAGCCCAAAAGAAATGAGAGGTGAACACAAATTTTCTATAGGATACTATAGACATTGGCATACCATGCAAGCTTATTATTTCCCGTATATACAACCTAGACAACTTCTCCACACTATAGCTAGTCTTCACCGATGAAAAGTGAGCCGACTTGGTCAAACAATCAGCCACTACCCAAACGAAATCAAACTTTCCCTAAGCCATGCACAAACTTGTAACAAAGTCCATAGTCACTCTTTCCCACTTTCACTCAGGAATGGGCATCTTTTGCATCGATCCACCGGGTCTTTGGTGCTTATACTTTACTTGTTGGCAATTCAAACACTTTGTCACAAATGGAACTATGTTCCTTCCCATCCCAAACCACCAATAATGCTGGTTTAGGTTATGGTACATCTTAGCTACACCCGGGTGGATAAAATACCTAGCATAATGGGCCTCATCAAGTATTAGTCTCACCCAATCTCCCACTTTGGGTACACAAACTCTACCATTTAACCTCAAAATGCCTACATAATCAATAATAGTTGCCTTGGCTTCGGCTTCACCCCTCAACACTTTGTCACGAATCAAGCATAATATGGGGTCCTCAAACTGATGAGCACATATCTGATCAAACAAGGAAGATCTGGCATCAACAAAAGCCAAAATACTATGAGAAAGAGAAATATCCAACTAAACCATATATCTAGGAAGCGACTGGACCTCCAAGGCTAGGGACCTCTTCATATCCCTCAAGAATGTCAAACTCCCCATACTAGTAGCCTTTCAACTCAAAGAATCTTCCATAACATTTGCCTTCCCGGGGTAATATAAAATAGAGATATCATAATCCTTAAGCAAGTCCAACCATCTACGTTATATCATATTCAAGTTAGGCTTAGAAAAGATATATTTAAGATTCTGGTGATCGATGAAGATCTCACAATGGACCCCATAGAGATAATGTTGCCAAAACTTTAACACAAATACAACTGTAGCCAACTCTAAGTCATGGGTAGGGTAGTTTCTCTCATGTACCTTCAACTGTCTAGATGCATAACCAATCACCTTCCTTCTTTGCATCAATACACCACCCAAACCCATATCAGAAGCATCACAATATACCACAAATGGAACTCCCTCCTCGAGTAAAGTAAGAATAGGTACCAAAGTTAAAAAATTCTTGAACTTTTGAAAGCTTGCCTCCCAATCATCTAACCATTGAAGTGCCATAACGTTTTGAGTCAATCTAGTCAATGGGGCTGCTATAGAGGAAAAACCTTGAACAAACCATCGATAATACCCTGCCAAACCAATGAAACTTCAAATCTCAGTAATAAAAGTAGGCCTAACCCACTCATGCACGGCTGTCACTTTGGCTGGATCAACCGTAATACCCTCTTTTGATACAACATGCCCAAGAAAAGCAATGGACTCAAGCCAAAGCTCACACTTAGAGAAATTTGCATACAACTTCTCATCCCTCAATCTCTGAAGTACGGTCCTCAAGTGTTGAACATGATCAGCCTCACTCTTTGAATAATCTAAGATATCATTTATGAACAGAATCACAAAGATGTCCAAGTAGGGTTTGAACACTTGGTTCATCAATTCCATAAAAGTAGCAGGGGCATTGTCAACTCAAAAGATATCACCACAAACTCATAATGCCCATAATGGGTCCTAAAAGCTATCTTTTCGATATTAGACTTCTGAATTCTTAACAAATGATAGCCGAACCTCAAATCAATCTTGTAAAAAACCAATGCACCCTATAATTAGTCAAAAAGATCATCAACACGAGGCAAGGGATATTTATTCTTGATGGTCACTTTGTTAAGCTGGCAATAATCAGTACATATATGTCTAGTACCATCTTTCTTCTTCATAAATAATACAGGAGCTCCCCAAGGAGACACACTTGGAAGAACAAATCCATTTTTAGCAAGTCTTCTAATTACTCCTTCAACTTCTTTAATTCAACCGAAGCTATCTAATAAAGAGGAATAGATATGGACTTGGTGCCCGACTCTACATCAATAGCAAAATCTATATCACAATCAGGAGGAACACTTGGCAAATTGGTAGAGAAGACATCCATAAATTCTCTAGCAACTATAGTGTCCACTAAAGATGGAGACTCCTGAGCGACAACCCAAGCATGAGTCAAATGAGCTAAGTATCCTTTCTCTATCATCCAACAAGCACACATATAGGAAATAAATCCCTTAGGATAGGAGCTAGGGACTCCGATCCACACCAATCGAGGTAACTATGGGCAAGATAAAATTACTATTTTCTCATGGTAATCAAAAACAACATAATAAGGAAATAACCAATCCATACCCAATACTACATCAAAGTCCACCATATCTAATAATATCAAGTAAGAAATAGTATCTCTCCTCATAGAGGTCACAACACACCCCGGTACACCCGATTCACCACTAAAGATTTACCTACTGAGGTGGAAACATATATTGGCTCGACGAGCGACTCACACAAAATATTAATATCCAAACCAAAATAAGTTGACACATAAGAATAAGTAGAACATGGATCAAATAAAACTGAAGTTGAACGGTGGCACACCAGAACCATACCTGTGATAACTACATAATAAGCCTTTACCTCGGCTCTGTTGAGAATAACATAACAAACTCCACGACTATCACTAGTCGGTGGGCCTCTACAGGGCCCACCTCTCAATGTGCCACATCCTTCTCTGGTACCTCCCCTCATGCCCTAAGAGGTGCCTTTAGCTACTTCTGTTGGGGCTGGATGAGTTGGCTGAGATCCTGAAGCATAGGTAGAAGGTATACGATGAGGACATCGATGAGCCAAATGTCCAATCTCCTTACAATGGTAACAAGCTCTAGTATCCTACCTCTGAGATGGCTACCTTGAAAAGCCACTATGCTTGGGTATGCTACTCACCTGTGTAAGTCTGGATCTATCAATACTATCAGATGCTAGAACAACTTCCTGAATTTCCCGACCCTAAGGGCCCAGCCTCTAAAACTCCCAATCCCACGGTAGATATCCACTAAACTATCCATGTCGACGGGGCCTTTTCCCGCCACCCTATCTATCCTATTGGATGCGCTCTATCATACGAGTGTAATCTATAATACTCTGAAAAGTGACTCCAGCCAAAACTAAAAAAGTTGTAGCCTTTTAAAGGTAACCTGTCAATCCCTTGGAAAACTGTCAAATCCACTCGAATTCAGTGGGAATGCTGGATAGAGCATATCTGGATAGAGTATGAAATCTGACCTCATAGTTTAAAACTGATATAGAGCCCTGTTGAAGCCTATCAAACTCATCATGACGGTTGTCCCAAAGACTGTATGGAACAAACCTCTCCAAAAATATCACTATTAACTACTCCCAAGTCACAATTAGAGATCTAACAAGTCGACGAGCCACAACTGACCTCCATAACTCCTTGGTGAGGCCGATGAGCTCGTAAGGGATATAAGTAACTGTAAGATGGCCAAATTACACAGCCAATCCTGACACTCTGACAAGAAATCATAAGCTCTATCACTCGAGGTTCCATCAAATAACTCTTCTGCTCATTTGAGGACATAGTTAGGATAGAAAAAGATGGTGGTACCATAAACAAGGGTGGTGCAATGGATGGAGCAACTGCCAAACTCTGAAACTGTACTTCTGTACTCGACTGAGGTGTCTAAAGTAGAGTCACAGCTGCCACAAGAGGATCTTCTGGGATGGATAAGGACTAACATGAACTATAAATGGCTCTACTGGGGCTATAACTAGATCGATCAATGTTGCATAAACTGGTATCTCAACTGTAGCTGGGGCTGGAGTAGGTCCCTCAAATCTAGCCAATAACCACAATAGTAACTCCTAAACTGAGGGTGTAGGTGCTAGATTAGAGGGTGGAGGAATAAGATCTATAGTCCCCTCTGGCTCATATGCAGCCCCCGAGAAGTTGACCTCGGCTGCCCTCTGGGTGGATCTGCCCCTCTAGCAAGTCTTTGAACTTTATCCCTATCTTGAACTCTGCCTCAACCATGAGTGGGAGCCACATCGGCAAACTTAGGCTCCCCCACGGATCATCGGGACCTTATAATAGACATCTATGCAAAAGAAGTAGATTAGACACTTTCAAAGTGGGTAATATAAAGGAACACACAAATCAGAAGCTAGACATGAAAGTCTTCCTAAAGAGTATCTCGTAGCCTCCCAGAGATAGGTGTGGACGTCTACACACTGATCCACAAGACTCTACTTGACACGCTGCTCTTGACTCACGAGCCCAATGAACCTAGGCCCTGATACCAACCTTGTCACGACCTAAAATGAATTGCAACAAAAGAAAAATGAAATAAAGCAAAAACACATTCATAGAGCATAAGAAACGTCCCAAAACTTGGAGTCATGAGAACAAGAGCATCTAAATACAATACTGGAGGATAAAGTACAATTGTTTAAAGGAAAATACAAGGTTTTCTCATAATATTTGATACATAGTATGAAAGATAGAAGTAAAAGGGAATTCCAAAGATCTACGACAATTCAAATTTTGAGCCTCACCGTAGGGATCCAGATGATATAAAAATACTTAGGTGGAGTGATCAACTTCGTTGTCCTAAATCCTGTGTAGAATCTGTAGGGAGAAAGTAAGGGAGAGTACACCAAAATATACCCAATGGGTTCAATCGATTGGGCACTAGAAATCAAACAAGTATGTAATAATGATGAATCCTAACACCTGCATCACAAGGTTAATACATAATAATATAACCAAAGATAATGATAAATATAATAACTGATGATGATGCAACACATATGCAGTGTATGGATGCAATGGCATCACATACCATAGATAAGGTAGAATCACAACTATCGCCGGGTTGATATACACATCTATCGAGTCAAAGCTACCAGATAGAACCCGAGGGCATCGCAGACCATTTACTCAAATAAGTCACGGCATTACAAGCCTCAGATAGTACAGGTACAATATATGATATGTGTATGCCAATAGAAATATATATAAGTATGGTGTGTGCATACCAATGCCACAATAGAGTAAGATATGCGCATACCAATGCAATAATAGAGTAAGGTATGTGCATAACAATGCAACAATGGAGTAGATATGTGCATACCAATGCAACAATAAAGTAAGATATGTGCATACCAATACAATAATAGAGTAAGATATGTGCATACCAATGCATCAATAGAGTAAGATAGGAGATGACTCACAAGTAATGCTAAATAGGGACAACAGTCATAGCATCACAAAGGCTAGATCAAGACCATCAACTAATAGCACAAGTCCATCAACAAGCCACATTAACATCCCTTTTTCATTAATGATCAATTTCCAACAAATCTAGACTTCGTAAGTCACAAAATATGCTTTCAAATCCTATAATAGGTCATGAATAGCACTAAGTTTCCACAAATCATTTTCAGGGTATAACAATCTCACAATATCATGGTAATATTTAAAGTGCCTTATATCTTAAGTATTGAACTCAATTTATTGATAAGATCTTAATCTACTCAAATTTTAGCATAACCAGATCCATATATGTATCACAATACTAACATAACAAGCCATTTACTCATGAATCAATCTACATCTTCAATTACCATATGACATACTCAATGACTCAAATCCAATTCTAAAAAAGTTAGTCGAACCTACCTCAATCCTGAAATCACACCCGGACAAGCTTTCAATCAACTTAAGCCACCAAACAATCCTCAAATCGACCAATCACTATCAAAATGAGATACTACGCATCAAGAGGAGCATTTCGATACCCATATTGGCATGGTTTAGGCTTAGGAGCAAAATTATCAATTTTACGGCTAAAATTTGAGATTCCCAAATCAAAAAATTAATTTTAAAATTGAGTTCTACACAAAAATGGAGTTCATAGGTAAACCTTTTATCAAAACTGAGTTCCAATCGAGTGAGAAATCAATCTTTAAAGTGAAGAACTCATGGTCTAAAAATCCTCATTTTTGGACATTTAAAATCATGAAATTCAAGATAAAACTCATGGAAAATGATCATAATAGTGTTAGGAACACTTACCCAAGTTAAATCTTCAAAAACCTCTTCTCAAAATCACCCAAAAAGCTTGGAGTTCATGAAAAGTTATTAAAAATAATATTTCATGGGTTTAAAATTATCCACGTGTAAAAAGCTCTCCGCGATCGTAGGTGAGTCCCTCAAATGCGGAGGAGAAGGGTTAAAAGACCTCCGCAATTGCAAAGACCAACCCGCGAACACGGAGAACAAAAGAGAGGGGGGTCACTCACACGCTCCAGTACTTCGCGAATGCGGGACTTGGTCCATGAACGTGGAGCTCAACAACATATATACCTCTGTGAATGTGGAGTTTTCTTTCCGAACGCGGAGAAGAGATATGCTTGCACCAACAAACAACAAAACCCACTACCAAGTCCAAATTTCCTCCTCAGAATGGACCCGCGAAACTCATTCGAACTCAGAATTACACAAACTCTATATGTATCCATACCAGAAACAATGATCTGGACTCAACGGAATTGTCAGAAATTGATATCAAGGCCTTCTCGCCACATTTATCAATCTAGCTAGATAAAACTAGTTTAAAACTCAAAATACCAAAACTGCCCTTGACAACTCCAAAAATTATTCCGAGACCATTTCTAGCATTAGTTTCACCATTTGAAACTACTAAAACTATCAAAATTTCGATCCGAGGTTCTGAAGTCTAAATATTGACAAAAGTCAAACTTTGATCCCGAAAATAGCCAAAATCACAACTTTGGGCCTAAAAAACTCATTTTAACTCGATGTTAGTTCTGCAACTTCCTGTAGTTCAATTTTAATATTTTGGAACTAATGAAATTAATGGATCCCCAATTTGACATTGAAAAATTAGAATGATATAAAAACTCACTTTTTCAATAATTTAAGCTTTCAAAAAGTGCCAAAATGCATATTTCCATTTGAAAAACATAGAATTTCAGTTCCAACCATCCAGATAGTTCAAAAGAAATTTTCATAGGTAAGGCCAAAAATGGTCAACCAGGTCATTACATATTAGATTCTCTTTGTACTTATGACACAAGATTTTGGGGATATTCATCTTTAAATCTCTTTTTCTTTCATTTGTGGCCTAACTTCCCCTATTAGGAGTCTCGTATGTGATTACTTTCAGCTTACACATTAGGATAGATTTTGGGATGTGTGACATCATGACTTAATTTTTAGATTAGATAAATTGATATGAGAGTGCTATGTTCTCTGATCTCATAAGTTAAAGAGCAGGGTTTCTAGTGAAGTCTTGTGGATCGATACATAGACTGTTGTACTTATCTTCAAAAGGCTATAATATATTTAATAGGAGAAATTTCTTTCCTTGCTTCCTTTCGTGCGATTCATTTGTATCAAGTGTTGTATATCACTAATCTATTCTTTCTGTGCATATGGTATGGACTAAATCCAGTGTCATCGAGGGTGAAGTCATATGTACTGAGGTGGAGGACACATAGGAGGTTGGGGATGGGGTTTAACGAGGGGAGAAACACCTTCTCAAGTACAAGCTAGGGAGTGATACACCCAAATCAATCTTCCTAAATAAGTATAAACTGATCATTGCCAAATATATAACCTAACTAACGTTAGGCTCGAACCCACGAGGAATATGGTTCAAATTTAGCTTAATTTATGTATATTCAAATTGTTAGTTGGCTTTCTTTGAAATAAAGGATTTTAATTAAGATATACTTGTAAATAACTACCTAAAACTAAAACTGAGCTGATTGCAAATGTTTGAGAATCAATAGAAGATAAAACTAGGGTATTGTATTCCCTATGAATTCGTAACACAGTACAACCTTATAATAGTGACCCTTTCTAGTGTTAGCATGCAAAACTAGTAAGTTACGTTTACTTAAGTCCTTGGTCTGGAAAACAGATGATTATCACCACTCAACTTGGTCCTTCTATGGGTACTAATCCTTACCCTAGTTCCAAATTTAGGTATCTCTTGGTCTATTCAAACTAATTAGATGATTGTAAAAATGTCAAATCAATGTTGTTTTATCTCTTTTTTCATTTGTTACCTCTTTGGTCCAATCAGTAAGAACAAGATGAGTTCTAACGTAGGTATTCATAAAAAAATAATCAAAACAAATAGATAAATAGTACATGTATGTACACTATCTAAGAATTATTAATTATTGAGTTTATTTTGTTAATTCTTCATAGTTCTCACAACCCTAGTTGTGAATTTAGCTACTCATGTATGTAAGATAATGATCATGATTTTTTAGTATTTGACTTATCTGATGATTATTGATATTACTTGAACTTATGTGTTTACCTTACTCATGTCGTTCTATATAAATTAGAGGCATTGATACTGGAGCGGGACGTTTTTTATGCAAGTGGAAGCGTTTTTTAGTTTATTTTATAAGTTTGATCAATTTCTTATACTCAGTCGGTCAAACCTACTTAGTACATATTGATAGAACTTACCCCTATTTCTGTCATTCTTTATGTAGATTCTATTCCGGGTGTTTCTTGTGGCGGTTGGTCTTCTTAGCGAACAACTTATTCAAATTAGTGGTGAGATCTTATTTGTCGGATCATCATTGGTTCCATATTTTACTATAGTCTTTACTATCATTTAGAAACTTATATTGTACTTACATTTTCAAGATTATATTAGATATTTTTTATATTTATGCTAGATTTTAGGGATATTCATTTTTGTGCCTCTTTTTCTTTCGTTTGGGGCTTGACTTTTTCAATTGAGAGTCTCGTATATGGTTTACTTTTTGACTTACACATCAAGATATATTTTCGAATATGTGCTCAATGTTTTATTCGTGGCACCCTCTCCTCATTCCAAAGGAAACAATAGCTTAGAATACAATTAAGTAGTTTATTTATAAATTTAAAATTTAGAAAGAGATTCAATTTTCTAAATGAATTATAGTTATAACATGACAACTAGTTATACTTTTTACCATTCAAGACCTACAATACAAGTTTGATTATTCAAATTCACTATATGTAATGTCCATGTTGTCCTTAGTATCAATGTTTAATTCATCATTTCATTAAAGATTATACTACATTGATCGTGTTGTATTCTTTTGTAATACTTTAATGTAATTGGAGAAATGTTATTAAAATATTGTGGAACTCCCTCATTTGTCCTCTTCTTCTAATCACTTTCACCATTATTTTCTCAAGTATTCCAATAATAGTCTTGTACTTTTGCCCAAATATACATGAATTGAAAATTTTAATATGATGTCAACACTATCACAATGCTTGAAAGTTCTAAAATAGACTTGGACCACCTTTCTTTGTTATACCCTAATAGATCAACTATTTTGTTCTAATACCCATGAATTGAAATTTTTAAACACGTTTTAAACTCTATAACAATTCTTAAAGGTCTTAAAATAGACTTTGAATCACCTTTCTTTGTTGTACCATAATACCTCATCAACTATTTTATCCCAATATCCATGGATTAAATTTTTAAACATGTTGTCAACACTATCATAACACTTGAAAGTCTTAAAATAAATCACCTTTCTTTGTTGTACCATAATACCTCATCAACTATTTTAGACCAATATCCATGGATTAATTTTTTAAACATGTTGTCAACACTATCACAACACTTGAATCTTAAAATGATCACCTTTCTTTGTTGTACCATAATAGCTCATAGACTATTTTGTCCTAATATCCATTAATTGAAATTTTGAAACATGTTGTCGACACTATCACAACATTTGAAGGTCAAAAATTAGACTTTGAACCACCTTTCTTTGTTATACCATGATAGCTCATCAACTATTTTGCCCTAATATTCATAAATTAAAATTTTTAAACATGTTGTGAACACTATCACAACACTTAAAGGTCTTAAAATAGACATTGGACCACCTTTCTTTATTGTACCATAATAGCTCATCAACTATTTAATCCTAATATCCATGAACTAAAATTTTTAAATATGTTGTCAACATTATTATCATATCCTAAGCCACACCATGATTGTAGTCGACACTCAAAAATTATTGTTTGTCCCAAGTGAACTCCTGACCTAACTGACTACTGAACTAAAGACTAAAAATGCATGCAAAAGCTTTATAAGTGAACCCTTAGAAACTTTTATGTAATAATCAAAATATCTCAATCATACTTTATACAAAGTCCTAATAACTCTTACTATAAGTAGTAATAATATTTAAAAATATCCGAGTGAACTGACTCACTAACCCTATCCATTAAGCCTTTACTAAATTGTGATAGGTATTGGGAGACCAACAACTACCTGACTGCTCCACTAAACGTGACTCATAATTAAACAAACTTAATTAACTAAACTGGAATCCTTTGGAAGTGAGGAAGTCTCACTAATTTCTAATGGATAGAATCCTTCCTGAAGTATCTGCAATCATGAGTACTTGAATCTATATCATAAAATAATGCATGTCGAATGGCATCACAACATGAAATGTACAGTATGTAATAAAGCTGAAAGAAATACTTAATAGAACTAAGTACTCTTGCTGAAATAATTTGACTAAATATAAAACATGAATGTAATGAAAATAAGTAAAACTTCACAACTGAGATATGCAGTGGTATCAAATATTAAAATAATATATTTTTACTTTGCGGGGGGAGTTTCTCAACTCTACAACTATCTCTATGTGTTTCATGATAATGCAACGTCTTTCCCACATTACCAGAACCATTCAATACCTTTTTAAAGTAAGGGATGAACATAACCTATGGATTCATTTATTAGTCCTTCTCAGAGGCAAGGGTGGAGCTGTCTAAATCACAGTATGATCCTATCCGATACTGACTATGTAAATGAGGTTGGAGTTATCTAAACTCATATCCAAATTAGTGCTCAATACATCTCCCAAAATAAGAATTATTCTCAATAACTTGAAATGCATCCCACTTTAGGAAAAAAATAGAAATCTGATACTTGGAGCTTTGGCTCAGCATACTTTCTTTAAACTGGACTTTGCTTTCTCAAAACTGATAATGCTTTCTCATAATTAATAATACTTTCTCATAATTGATAATGCTTGATTTAAAAGTAGCCATGTTCTTTATTATAAAAATAATGCATTTGGAACCATTCAAGTCCTCTTTAAACTCTTCTCAAATGATATCTCAAAATACTAGACTTTAATTAAACTCTGAAATTCATGCATAATGATGCAAAATGTACTTTCTTGAAATTCTTCTAGAATAATTCCATTAATAATTTTACTTTATTAAAATTCTTGAACTTACTTCATTCATGAAAATAATACATATGGAATGCTATGAAGGTATTTTCAAAGAACATTGGCTAAAAAGGGATCCATATCGTATAATAAGTAATCATGAAACAAAGATCATTAATGATATAAAGTACCATAATTTTAATAATAAAATCAAGAATCAACAATAAGAAAATATGAAAATTTGAAAATCATGAACTTTAGGGTATCTAACTTTGATCTTACTAACTGAAATTGTTGATGTAGGGTGTGAGGACAAACTTAATTTCTCTCTATGAATAACCTTACTTACCTTGAAGAACAAAAGTTCTTGAAGAAACCTTTGAGATTAGAATCAGATAGCTTGAACTTTAGAAACTCTTCTATAGAGTTATTGGAGCTGAAGTTTGAGAAAAAATCATGATTCAAAACCTTAGGATTATTGACAATAATCTTGAACTCGAATCCTTTAGATCTTAGGAAATTGGAGAAAACTCTTTTCTAAAGTTTTTGAGTTTTGAAAGAAGAAAAGTTAGAGATTTTGAGAGTTTATCTATGTATATGGATGTTATTAGGTTATATGATGGACTTAGAGAAGTTTATTGAAGGTAAAACACCAAAACTACTCTTCTGAGGTCGTAAGAAAATTATCAAAACTAAAAAATGATCTTTTAATAAGTTTTGTCAGCAAAATAAGTGATTTGGAGGTCCCGTCTTTGAACTATTTAGTAAGTCACCAAATGGGAGCTTCCAAATTGCCTAAAATAACAGTTTCTAAAGGTTTTGGGGTCACTAAGTATCAGGAACAAAACATTGAGGTCATAGTATAAAGAGCATCTAATACAACTCTAGAAAGGTAATACAATACAATCTTTTCATAGAAACAAAGACTTAGATAAAAGATAGAACTATTGGTGATCTAGTACGTAGGATCTCACCACCAAATCTGAAATAGGTTGTCCACTCAATGATGATCAACTTCCGCTAGGAGTACCTTGACTAGAATCTTCAGAAAAAAGGAATACAAAAGTAGGAGTGAGTACAATTCACATGTACCTAGTAGATTTCGTCAACTAAGTATAAAATATTGATCAAACTTATGAAATAATCTAAGGAACACTTCCAACTTCTTACAACAAGTCCTACTCCATCTGTGCTGCCAATTTATGTAGAAGGGTGTGAATACAATAATTACGTAAGATCACGTAATACAAAAAATCATCAATTAAGTCAAGCACCCAAAGATAAATATCATGCAATGCAATTACATGAAATGATGCAATGTATGGGGTGGTACAACGTGATCAAGACTGTCACATAATAGATCATATTCATTTATCAAGCTAAGGATACAAGATAGGACATATGGGGGTTTCACAAACTATATACCAAATCACAATCTCAATATCTCCTTCACTTGCCCCTTAACATATGGTCTAAAGTTTTAAAAGGTGTCTCATTTTCTTTCTCAAAAAGAATTTTTAAGTTTCTCAATTTTCCATGATCAATGATATGATGAATCAGGATGATAGAATCACAATACATATGCATGGAGGTAATGATCAAATCAATACACAATATACAAAGTTTCAAGTTCTCAAAACTCAATCAAATCATGGTAACACCCTTATATGTAACATTGAGAAAGAGTTTATTTGAAACAAGTTATCTCCATTTGGAAAGTGTTTTATTTCTCAAAGTATGATATTTTAATGACCCTGAAGGTCATTTTGGGTATTTTCAACCTAATCACCAGTTAGCCCTTCCCAAAAGTTTCCTTGGGTCATTTTTGGATAAGTCTAAAAGTCAGATTTTGAAAATCTTGTAAAATAGTTTGGGTTTTGCAAAACATAGAGTTTTAAAAGGCTTAAAGTTGGAAATTTTGAATTTTGAGGTCATCTCTTGTTTCGATTGTCGAAATTTAATTCTATTGATTCCATCAGTTCTAGAATGTCGAATCTGATCTAGGAGAACTTGTAAAAAAGAATTCAGCATTAAAATAGTGATTTTAGGCTCAAAGTTGCATTTTTAGTTCATTTTCGATCATAGGTTTGACTTTGGTCAACATTTGGAGTTCAGCAACTCGTGTCGATATTCTGTCAGTTTCAATGGTTTCGGGTGATGAAACTAATGCTATTTATAACCTCATTATAATTTTTAGAGCTTTCGTAAATATTTTGAGTTTTTGAGTGTGAAACTAGTTTAAATAATCTTTCTCGGGTTCGATACCATGGGGGTTCCAGATTCGAATTATGATAATTCCATTGAGTCCAGATGATCGTTTATGGTAGGGTTCCACATTTTTTTTGTGTTCACAGGGTTCCAAACAAATTTTCAAGAGTTCGATTCTAATTTTTAATTGTGTTGTGTTGTTGTTGCTAGCTGGTTTCTAGTGCATTTATCCCTTGCCCTCCGCATTCGCACCACTTACTCTGCGTTCACGGAGGTCGACATGACTAAACCTACACATTCATGGAAGCTCTGTCGGTGTTCACAGAGAGTTAAGCCACTTGAACCACCACATTTGCGGCTAAGGATCTGCGTTAGCGGAGCATTATAGATGCCTCACCATTTTTGACATTTTCAAGCTTATTCTAAGAGGGAAATTTTAAGGTTTTGAAGGTAAATCGACTGTGTAACTATTTTCTAACCTATTTCATTGATTTACATTGGTTAATTTATGTTTTTAACTTCTAATTTTGGGTTTTAATGGTGAAATTTAGGGATTTTCAAAATTGGATTTCTTAAACTTAAAATGTTGATTTCTCCCTCATCTTCGCGCCATTTTTGAAACCGTCTTCACCATTGGATTCCTTGTAATGAGTAGAATGTTTTCATCCATAAATTTCTAGATTCTGGCAATATTTTATGGTATGAATTTGTTTTTGACTATTTTACCCTTTCTCTCCGAATTGAATGATTTAGTGTCATTAGACTCATTATATGATTGTGATGCCATATTTGAATAGATTTTGGTGAGTTGGAGTACTGGAGAAAGGGGAATGTAGTGATTCCGACTTTATTAGAGACTTTATTTGAGGCAAGTGAATTTCTAACCTTTTGTTAAGTATGAATGAACCTTGTATGCTCCTGTGTGTGTGAAATTGAGTACTTTGGGGTAGAATTATATCTTCATAGGCTTGATCATGATATTTTGGATCGAATAATTATTCATATGATGATATATTGACTTATAACTTTAATTGTGGATTTGTGACCTAAGTGATCTTGTGAATTATTCGATATAAATAGCGAGATGGTGCTTATATAGTGGTATGATTGATATATTGAGATTGTGATAATATCGAGACACTTGAGAATTAATTAATTTCTATTATTGAGATACATGCTATACATATATGGACATCTTGCATATTTCATCTCTATGTGCACAATTAATTACCATTTTTATGTGTTTTCTTGATGATTCATTGTTGATGAAAAGCCAAAGGGAAATGGTTCTGACTAGAAAAAAAGAAAGAAAATAAAAAGTCAAAGAAAAATCATCCTGGCTAGATGTGAAAGTTATTACTGAAGGGAA
Organism: Solanum aculeatissimum; assembly: GCA_038996855.1. Lineage (NCBI taxonomy): Eukaryota > Viridiplantae > Streptophyta > Magnoliopsida > Solanales > Solanaceae > Solanum > Solanum aculeatissimum. The sequence continues at coordinate 17,890 of JBCEWC010000096.1, read as the reverse complement.
ATGATTTTGTTGGATACATGATCCGTGTGTGGTCCCTATGGGTTCTGACTGAGGCAGACAACCATATCTGATCAGCAGATGTCTATCGTAGGACAAACATGCATCACTATATTTGAAATTGCATTGGACAATGCACATCTCCTGACGTTCACTTGATCTCATATCATATTTGATGGATACTATTGTATGTTGTATACTATCTTATCTCTAGTTGTGAGTAAGTGTTAGAACTACTTGTATACTTACGTATTATTGAGATATCATGCCAGGTGATGAGTATATATATATATATATATTACTATGGTCTATATATTATATTATGTTGGGATTTTGCTGAGTGTATGGTTGTAGTTCGACAGATTGTGGTAGGCATTTAAGGAGTTACTTGTTTCATTATTTCTTTACTTTAGGTTAGTTACATTTTGTTGAGTACCCAGTTGTTTGGTGCTCACTCCTTGCTATATTTTGTAGTTTATGAGCCCAGTCCATCTTGCTAGACTTCTTTTCATTGGATTGAGCTTATGGGTTACTTGTGAGGTAGATGCCTATGCCTTCAGCAACCCTTTGAGGATCGCATTACATGTTTTGTTCTATGTGAGGACTAGATATGATGAATTGTATTTTATTTGAGTATTCTATATTTAAGGCTTGTACATGTGACACCAGTTCTTAGGATGGTTGTAGTTGTTTCTTCCACATTTATATATCTTATAAGGCTGTTACTTCTGCTTTCACTAATTTGTTAAGTTGATGGATTTTGGGATGACTCGCCTTGATGAGATAGGTGACTGCTGTCACACCCATATTTTTGGTCATGAAAACTTAGTATCAGAGCCCAAGGATCATAAGTTTCATATATGTACAAGCCCAGTCGAGTAGAGACTTAAGGATCAGTGCAGAGACGTCCATTACTTATCTTTTAGAGGCTACAGAGACTGTTAGAAAATTCGTTCTTGTTCTTTCAAATCTTGTCGTGCATGGTTTGCAATTTGATCTATCTTTATATAGTTAATGGACTTAAAGGATGAATTTATGGTCAGCCTTGGATTTCCCTATAATTAAAAAAGATTTGAGTATGGTTGAGGTCCAATGAGGTATGTCAAAGGTGAGGTATCGAAAGGTGAAATTGAATAGAAGGAGTTAAAAGAGCAGCTCTGAGATCTCTTGAGAAGGGGTTTCATACGCCCTAGTGTGTCTACATGGGGTGCCCTATCCTATTTGTGAAAAAAGGATAGTTCTATGAGAATATGTATCAATTATAGACCATTGAACAAGGTTACAGTTAAGAACAAGTATCTTCTTCCTAGGATTGATGACCTTTTGACCAGCTTCAGGGTGCAATGGTATTTGTTTCTAGATTGATTTGACATCCAAATATCATCAGCTGAGAATCAGGGCTTCTAACATTCCTAAGATAGCTTTTCAAACAAGATATGGGCACTATGAGTTCTTTGTGATATCCTTAAGGATGAACAATGCTCCAGCCACATTTATAGAGTTAATGAATGGCGTACTTCATCCATATTTGGATTTTTTATTATTATTCTCATCGATGATATATTGGTTTACCCAATATCTAAGAGGATCGTGAGTAGCACTAAGGATTGTACCCCAGCGACTTAGATAGTAGAGGTGATATGCCAAGTTTTTCCAAGTGTAGGTTTTGGCTAAGTTTGGTGGAATTTTTGGGTCATGTTATATATGGAGAGGGTAATTAGGCTGATCCAACCAAGATTGAGGTGGTTCAGATTTAGACTAGACCTACTTTAGCCCTTGAGATTAATCGATTTTATGGGTCTAACAAGTTATTGCAGGTGATTTGTTTAGGTCCTTTCTTCCATAGAAACTCTACTAACTAGGATTACTTAGGAGAATATGATATTTCATTAGTCCGATGAGTGTGAAGAAATCTCCTTAAAGCTCAAGTATTTGTTGATTACAACTCTTATTTCAAAATTGCCAGAGGAGGGGGCTGATTTTATGGTCTATCATGATTCTTCAGGAGTGGAGTTAGGTGTTGTGTGACACAAAAAGGGAATGTTATTGCTTATATTTCTTGACAGTTGAAGAACCATGAGAAACACTACCCCACTCATGATTTGGAGTTAGTTATAGTTATGTTTCAATTGAAGTTATGATGTCATTATCCATATGGAGTCATTAGGAGATCCTTACTGATCATCGTAGTCTATAGTGTATCTTCAGTCAGCGAGATCTAAATTTGAGGCAGAATAGGTGGATTGATCTTCTAAAGAATTATGATGTGACTATTTTATATCACTCGAGGAAGGCCAATATGGTGGCAGATGCTTTGAGTCAAAATGTTTCTCATATGGGGAGTCTTCCAGCTATTTGGGTTGAGGAGCGATCCTTAGTTGGAGATGTTCAGGAGTTGGCCAATGGATTGGTAAGATTTCAAATTTCAGCGTTAAGGGTGGTACTTTCCTGGTCTACTAAATGTTTGTAATGTTTTGTGAACGTGGCATAGCGTGTATAGAAGAATGACTATTTTATCGGTGCAATAAATATGGGATTACAGTTTGTAAGCTGTCAAATGAGGATTGCTTATTATGGACAACGGATGACTTTGGACCCACTGAAATCAGAACCTTTACTAAGTCTTCTTGGAGTGGATATATAGGATGAATGGTTATGATACCAAATAGATTATGTAGGATAACTATTTTTTGAGACAAAAATGTGGATTATTCGAGCATGAATTTCTCGGAGGGTATGATGTATTTTAGTGTTGAATCTAGTGGTTCTTCTGATATAGTGCAGGTAATATACAAGGACGGAGGTATTGGTCTTTGAGCGTGAACCCTAATTACTAAAGGATTTACTAGTTGTTTCACTTATTCAGGAAGTGTAGTTTGGCATTACCATCACATTTTGAGAAAACCAATTAGTTGTTACTATGGGCACGTGAGTTTGAGATCGATCATAAGAAAAGTCATAATGGTAAATTTGGAATGGGTATTGATCTATTTAAGTATGGGTTTTACCTCAGAAACCTATACGGGGATTGGTAACTTCATTGTAAGCCAAATGAAACACATTGCAATTGAGATAACAAGCATAACTAATGAGGTTCCGACAAGTTCACTTGTATGATTGCAATTGGGAATGCTTGAAGGAAAATGCATGCGGATAATTGGTTGAGTCAATAGATTTTTCTGGTATCACATAGGATTAGGTTACCATATCAACTGTAAGTTCAGTTTTATAGAATAACATGGCTTAGGTTGCCTTGTTTAGTATGTGGTAATATGGTTACACTTGTGTTAGTGGGGTTAAAAGATTATTGGGTAAGATATGAGACAGAAGCCTATAGAGGTTGGCTCAAGTGTAAGAATGACATTCTTTATGGCTTTCGATTTAGTGGATGGTATGACTTCGGTTGCCAATGACGGAAATAATAAAGTTCATGAGTCAACGAGTGATGATGAACTAGGGTATGCAATCTCTAAATATCTTAAAGGTATGAATTAATTATGATTGAGAAAGGAATCGGCTGCATAGTGTGAACTAAGATCTAGGATTTCCTGGTAATTTTCATTTGTGATAGTTGATTTTGTCAGGGTATGAATTAGTCAGATAATGAGATGATTGATTATATTATCTATTGAGCATTTTGAAGGGGGATTGAGCATGACCTTGATTATGGATTTTGTTACTTTTAATGGTGAAAGAACTAAATGAAGTTGCATCTGAATAGTTGGTGTAAAGTAAAGGCAATCTGTTATGGAGTATTCTAAGAAATAATGGGAATAAATGGGTTAGGAGCTATTACAAGAGTTGTAGGCATCAATAGTTTAGGTGTTTAGGATGGAGTCATGAGTAAATGTTAAGCATTCGAACATCCTTGCAGCATTGATGGTGGATAGTGGTCAAGTAAATTAAAGGAGAATAGACATCATGCTTAGAGTCATGGCTCAGGGTTGTAAATGGTATGAATTTTTTACTTTGAGTTTATGTTATATTGTGAGATGGACGGACTCACTACCGAGTTACAAAAGATTATCAACTACCTTTTTTGAAGCTTGGTTTGGGTTGAATTACAAATAGTGATGAGTGAGAAATTCTACATTTGATGTTAGGTTAGATTGATCAATCATGACAGGTGACTCATGGAAGCATTACAGAAAGGATTTATGATTTTATGTGTCATTGATGATCTTGGGATCAGATGGATATCACTTACTTGATGAAAGTTAGCTTGGTCTATCATGATGGGTTATATAGATACTTAGTGGTAGATAAAGGTTACACACTTATGGTACATAAAATTCATAGGGTGATCGAGAATTTCTTAAGTTGGCATGAAGGAACGAGTGTTTGAACCAATTATATGTGATTAGGGTTGATATTTAATTGAATAATCACATTTTGTGGAAAAAGCACCATACCTGATTCGACTACTATTCTAGCATTCAGGCAGTGTTATTTGAGGTTTTATAAGCTTGGGAATGATTGTTTTTCTTGTTAATTACCTTCCTTTGGGCTAGATGTCATTGGATTCTCTCTTACGAATTAGTATTGTTGAAGTATTGGAATTGCACAATTGAAATTTAGAGAGGATTATGTTAAGAGGACAAAACTTAGATGGGGCTTGTGATGTTTTTTATGTTGAAATTGGTTGTGATTAGTTTGGGTTGATTCGTGGCCTTCAAACGAAATATACATGAGTTTCCTTGTGGTCTCGTGGGTGGAAGTTTGTCTTGATAAGTACACTGTGGTATAAGGGTGTTGGTTCAAATTATATTCATTGGCTAGTTTCTGTCTTGGTAATTACTTCTAGAGGGTAGAATTTCATGTTGGTTCATAAGTCGTATTCTTGATAATACATTCTGATGGTATGGTTCTTCGAAATAAGGTTAACTAGAAGCAGTTAATGACTTTGAGAATGATACTTTAGACTCTTGGTTACTTCTATTGAGACTCCTCCCTTTGTTTTATGTTCAAGGACAAATATAATTTTTAGTGGTGAATAATGTAATGACCCTGAATGGGAGTTTTGGCATTTTTGACCTAATTACCATTTTGCCCTTCTCAAAAGTTGTCTTGGATCATTTTTGGATAATCTAAAAGTTTGGGTTTTGCAAAAGAAAGAGTTTTAAAAGGCTTAAAGTTGAAAATTTTGAGTTTTGAGGTTATCTCGAGTTTCGAATTTCAATATTAGATTCCGTCGAATCCATCTACCCTGGAAAGCCAAATCTAGTCTAGATTTTAGGCTAAAATTATATTTTTAGTTCATTTTAGATCATAGGTTTGATTTTGGTCAATATTCAAAGTTCGAGAGCTCGTGTCGATATTCTATTGATTCCAGTGGTTCTGGGTGATGAAAGTAACGCTAGATATGACTTCGTTGTAATTTTTAGAGCTTACATGAACATTTTGAGTTTTTGAGTCAGAACCTAGTTTAAATGATCTTTCTCGAGTTCGGGACCACGTGGGTTTTGGATTTGAATTCTGACGATTTTATTGAGTCTAGATCATTATTTCTGATAGGGTTTCATGTTTGATTTTTGTTCATGGGGTTCTGAATGAATTTTTGAGGGTCCGATTCTAATTTTTGATTGTCTTGTGTTGCTGCTACTAGCTGGATTCTGGTGAATTTGTCCTTTGCCCTCCACATTTGCGCCACCTTTTTTTACGTGTGCGGAAGTCATCGTGACTAAACCTATGCGTTTGCAGAAGCCCTGTCCGCGTTCACAGAATGTTAAGCCACTTGGACCTCCATGTTCGTGGCTAAGGATCCGCGTTCGCAGACATTATAGATGTCTGAATAGTGAGTTATTTTAAAAGACTTGTTTTGAACCCATTTCACTATTTTTGACATTTTCATGCTCGTTTTAAGAGGATATTTTCAAGGTTTTGAAGGCAAATCAAATGGGTAACTATTTTCTAACTTATTTCATTGATTTATATTGATTAATTTATGGTTTTGACTTCTAATTTTGTGTTTTAATGGTGGAATTTGGGGATTTTTGGAATTGTGCTTCTTAAACTTAGAATGTTAATTTCTTCCTCATCTTAGCTCCATTTTTAAAATCATCTTCACTATTGGATTTTTTGTAACGATTAGTTTCTAGATTTCGGCAATATTTATGGATATGAGTTTTTTTGACCATTTTACCCTTTCTCTCTGAATTGAATGATTTTAGTATCATTAGACTCGTTATGTGATTGTAATGTCATATTTGAATAGATTTTTCTAAGTTGGAGTATCGAAGAAGAAGGAAAGTGGTGATTCCAACTTTGCTAGAGAAATTATTTGAGGCAAGTGGAGTTTTAACTTATTGTTAAGTATGAATGAACCTTGTATGCTCCTATGTATGTGGAATTGAGTACTTTGGGGGGGGGGGGGTAGAACTGTATCTTCTTAGGCTTGATCATGATATTTTAGATCGAATAATTATTCATATGATGATATATTGACTTACAACTTTAATTGTGGATTTGTGACCTAAGTGGTCCTGTGAATTGTTCGATTTAGATAGCGAGATAGTGCTTATATGGTGGTATGATTGATGTATTGCGACTGTGGTGATATTGAGACACTTAAGAATTAATCAATTTCTATTGTTGAGATACATGATATACATATATGGACATCTTTCATATATCATCTCCATGAGCATGATTAATTGCCATTATTATGTGTTTGCTTAATGATCTATTATTGATTAAAAGCCGAAGAAAAATGGTTCTGACTAGAAAAATTAGAAAGAAAATAAAAAGCTGAAGGAAAATGGTTCTGACTAGAAAAAGAAAGAAAGAAAATGAAAAGTTGAAGGGAAATGGTTTCGGATAGATGTGAAAGTTATTGTCAAAAGAAAAATGGTTCTTGCGGATACATGATTCATGTGTTGCCCGCATGGGTTCTGACTTAGGCAAAAAACCATATCTGATTAGCGGATGTGTATCTTAGGATAAACATGCATCACTATATTTGACATTACGTTGCATAATGTACATCTCCTGGCATTCACTTCATATCATATCATATTTTGTTGATACTACTATGTTGAATACTATCTTATCCCTGGTTGTGAATAAGTGTTGGATCTACTTGTATACTCACGTATTATTGAGATATTATGCTAGATAATTAGTATATGTATATTACTGTAATCTGTATATTATATTGTGATGGGACTTTTCTGAGTGCAAGGTTGTTATTCAACGGATTGTGGTAGGGATTTAAGGAGTTACTTGTTTTTTTCATTGCTTCACTTTAGGGTAGTTCTATTTCGCTGATTACCCAGTTGTTTGGTGCTCACCCTTTGCTACATTTTTGTAGGTTGTGAGTCTGGTCCATCCTGCTAGACTTCTTTTTGTTAGATTGAGCTTCTAGTTTACTTGTGAGGTAGCTGCCTATGTCTTCAGCAACCCTTTGAGGATCCCATTACATGTTTTATTCTATTTGAAGACTAGACAGACCTGTATTTCATTTGAGTATTTTGTATTAGAGGCTTGTACATGTGACACCAATTCTTAGAATAGTTGTGGTTTTTTCTTCCACATTTATATATCTTATTAGACTATTATCTTCTGCTTTCACTAATTTGTTAAACTTTTGGGTTTTGGGCTAAATCTCTTTGGTGGGATAGGTGAGTGTCATCACACCCATATTTTGAGTTGTGACAACTTGGTATCAGATCCCCAGGTTTATAGGTCTCACATATGTACAAGCCTAGTCGAGTAGAGTCTTAAGAATCAGTGTGGAACGTCTGTTACTTATCTTTGAGAGGCTACGAATACTGTTCCTGTCGTGCGTGGTTTGCAATTTCATTTATCTCTAAAGAGGTAATGGACTTAAAGGATGAATTTATGGTTAGCCTTAATTTCCCTATAATTCGAAAAGATTTGAGTATGGATGAGGTCTGATGAGGTATGTCAAAAGAGAGGTATCGAAAGGTGAAACTGAATTGAAAAAGTTAAAAAAGCAGCTCCAACATCTCTTGAGAAGGGGATTCATACGCCCTAGTGTGTCTCCATGGGGTTCCCCTGTTCTATTTGTGAAGAAAAAGGATGGTTCTATGAGAAGTTATGTCGATTATAGACCATTGAACAAGGTGATAGTTAAGAACAAGCATTCACTTCCTAGAATTGATGAACTTTTTACCAGCTGCAGGGTGCAATGGTATTTTTTTTTCCAGATTGATTTGAGATCCAGATATCATCAGCTGAAGATCAAGGCTTCTAACAATCCTAAGACAACTTTCCGGACTAGGTATAGGCACTATGTGTTCTTTGTGATGTCCTTAGGGCTGACCAATGCCCCAACCACATTTATGGAGTTGATGAATGGTGTACTTTGACCATATTTGGATTCCTTATTATTGTTCTCATGAATGATATATTGGTTTACCCTAATACCTAAGAGGATCATGAGCAACACTTAAGGATTGTACCCCAATAACTTAGATAGGAGAGGTGATATGCCATGTTTTTCAAAGTATGGGTTTTGGCTAAGGTCGGTGGAATTTTTGGGTTATGTTGTATCTGGAGAGGGTATTCGGGTTGATCCAACAAAGATTGAGGTGGTTCAGGGTTAGACTAGACCTACTTTAACCTATAAGATTCGTCGACTTTGTAGACCTAGCAGGTTATTACAGGTAATTTGTCTAGGGCCTTTCTTCTATAGTAGCTCTATTGACTAGGCTTACTCAGGAGAATGTGATATTTTAATTGTCCGATGTGTGAAGAAAGCTCCCAAAAGCTTATGTATTTTTTGACTACAACTCTTATTTTGACATTGCTAGAGGAAGGGGTTGATTTTACAGTCTATTGTGATGCTTTGAGAGTGGGGTTAGGTGGTGTGTGATACAAAAGGGAATGTTATTGCTTATGCTTCTAGACAGCTGAAGACCCATGAGAAGAACTACCCCATTCATTATTTAGAGTTATCTATAGTTGCATTCATGTTGAAGTTATGGCGTCATTATATATATGGAGTCCATTGGGAGATCTTTACTGATCATTGCAATCTATAGTGTATCTTCAGTTAACGTGATCTAAATCTGAGGTGGAGAAGGTGGATTGAGCTTCTAAAGAATTATGATATGACTATTTTATATCGCCTGAGGAAGGCCAATGTGATGGCAGATGCTTTGAGTAGAAATCCTTCTCGTATGGAGAGTCTTGCAGCTATTCAGATTGAGGAGCAATCCTTAGCTAGAGATGTTTAGGAGTTGGCCAATGGATTGGTAAAATTTCATATTTCAGCATCGAGGGTGGTAATTTCCTAGTCTACTAAATGTTTGGGGAATTTCATGAATGTGGCATAACGTGTATAGAGGAACGACTATGTTATTAGTTCAATAAATATGGGATTACAGCTGTTAAGTTGTCAAATAAGGGTTGCTTAGTATGGATAGAGGATGACTTTGTGCCCATTGAAATCAGAACCTCTACGAAGTCTTCTTGGAGTGGATATATACGATGAATGATCATGATACCAATTTGATTATGTAGGACAACTATTCTATCAAACAAAAATGTGGATTATTCGAGCACGAATTGCTTGGAGGGTATGATGTATTCTTGTGTTGAATCTAGTGGTTCTTCTGATGTAGTGCAGGTGATATACACGAACGGAGGTATTGGTCTTCAAATGTGAACACTAGTTACTAAAGGGGTTATCAGTTATTTCACTTATTTAGGAAGTAGAGTTTGGCATTACCATCACATTTTGAGAAAACTAATTAGTTGTTACTATGGGCACCTGAGTTTGAGATTGGTCTTAAGAAAAGTCATAGTGGTGAATCTTGGAATGCGTATTGATATATTTAAGTATGAGTTTTACCTCAGAGACCTATACGGGGATTGGTGACTTCATTTTAAGGCAAGGGAAGCACATTGACATTGAGATAACAAACATAACTAATGAGGTTTTAACAAGTTCACTTGTATGATTGCAATTAGGAATGCTAGAAAGAAAGTGCACATGGATAATTGGTTGAGTCAATAGATGTGGTTTGTATCACATAGGGTTGGGTTACCATATCAACTGTAAGTTCAGTTTTGTAGAATGACATGGCTTGGGTTACCTTGTTTAGCATGTGGTAATATGGTTACACTTGTATTAATGGGGTTAAGAGACTGTTGGGTAAGATATGAGATAGAAGCCTATAGAGGTTGGCTCAAGTGTAAGAATGGGTTACTTTATGGCTTCTTGATCAGTGATTGGTACAACTTGGGTTACCAATGATGGGAACAACAAAGTTCATAAGTCAGTGATTGATGATGAACTAGGATATGTAATCTCTAAATATCTTCAAGGTATGGATTATTTATGATTTGAGAAAGTAATTGGCTGTGTACTGTAAACCAAGATCTAGGATTTCCTGGTAATTTTCATTCGTGATAGTTTATTTTGTCAATGTATGAATTAGTCAGTTAATGAGATGATTGATTATGTTGGCTACTAAGCATTTTGAAGGGGGTTTGAGCATGGCCTTGATTATGGATTTTGTTACTTTTAATGGTGAAAGAACTTAATGAAGTTGCATTTGAATAGTTGATGTGAAGTAAAGATAATCTGTTGTGGTATTTTCCAAGAAATAACGGCAATAACTGGGTTAGGAGCGAGGACATGAGCCTTAGGCATCAAGAGTTTAGGTGTTTAGGATGGATTCATGAGTAAATGTTAAGCGTTTGAATATCCTTGTAGCTTTGTTGGCGGATAGAGGTTAAGTAAAGTAAAGAAGAATAGATATCACACTTAGAGTCATGGCTCAAGGTTGTAAATGGTATAGGTTTTTCACTTTGAGTTTATGTGATAATGTGAGATGAATAGACAATCCACCGAGTTATGAAAGATTATCAACTACCTTTCAGGAAGCTTTGTTTGGGTCGAATGACAAACAGTGATACATGAGAAATTCTGTATTTTATGTTAGGTACGATTGTTCAACCATGACAGGTGACTCATGGAAGCATTATAAAGAAGAGTTACGATTTTATGTGTCATTGATAATTTTGGGATCAGATGGATACAACTCAGTTGATGGAAGTTAGCTTGGTCTATCATGATGGGTTATGTAGATACTTAGTGGTAGATAAAGGTTACACGCTTATGGTACACAAAATTCATGGGGTGATTGAGAATTTCTTAAGCGAGCATGAGGGAACCAGTATTTGAACGGATTACATGTGACTGGGGTTGATATTTAATTGAATAATCGCATCTTGTGGAAAAGGCATGATACCTGATTCGGCTACTATTCTAACATTCGGGAAGTGTTATTTGCGGTTTTATAAGCTTGGGAATGATTGTTTTTCTTGTTAATTACCTTCCTTTGGGCTAGATGTCATTGGATTCTCTCTTACAAATTAGTATTGTTGAAGTATTGGAATTGCACAATTGAAATTTAGAGAGGATTATGTTAAGAGGACAGAACTTGGATGGGGTTTGTGATGTTTTGTATGTTGCAATTGGTTGTGATTAGTCCGGGTTGATTCTTGGCCTTCAAAGGAAATAGATCTGAGTTACCTTGTGTTCTCGTGGGTGGAAGTTCATCTGGGTGAGTACACTGTGGTATGAGGTGTTGGTTCAAGTTTAGTTCATTGGCTAGTTTCTGGCTTGGTAATTACTCCTGGAGGATAGAATTTCTTGTTGGTTCATAAGTCTTATTCTTTATAGTACTTTCTGATGTATGGCTCTTTCAAATGAGATTAACTAGAAGCAGTTTATAACTTTGAGAACGGTATTTCAAACTCTTGAGAGTACTCCTCCCTTTGATTTATGTTCGACGACGAACATAGTTTTTAGTGGTGAATGATGTAATATCCCTGAAGGTTATTTATGGTATTTTCGACCTAATCACCATTTTGTCTTACTCGAAAATTACCTTGGATCATTTTTGGATAAGTCTAAATGTCAAATTTTGAAAATATTGTAAAAAGTTTTGGTTTTGCAAAAGAATGAGTTTTAAAGGCTTAAAGCTAAAAAATTAGAGTTTTCAGGTCATCTCGAGTTTCGAGTGTCAAAATTTAATTTCGTCGATTCCATCAGTTCCGTAATGCCGAATATAGTCTAGAAAAACTTACAAAATTGAGTTCAGAGTTAAAACGAATATTTAGGCCTAAAGTTGCATTTCTAGTTCATTTTGGATCATAGGTTTGACTTTGAACAACATTCAGAGTTTGGGAGCTCCTGTCGATATTCCATCAGTTCCAGTGGTTCCAGGTGATAAAACTAACACTAGATATGGCTTCATTGTAATTTTTAGAGCTTCCGTGAATTTTTTGAGTTTTCAAGTCTGAAACTAGTTTAAATGATCTTTCTTGGGTTCGGGACCATGGGGGTTTCAGATTCAAATTCCGACGGTTTCATTGAGTCTGAATCATCATTTCTGGTAGGGTTCTATATCTAGTTTGTGTTCACAGGGTTCTGAACGAATTCTTGAGGGTTCGGTTCTAATTTTTATTTGTGATGTGTTGTTGTTGCTACCTAGTTTCTGGTGCATTTATCCCTTGACCTCCACGTTCAAACCACCTTCTCCGCATTCGTGGAGGTTAGCGTGACTGAACCTTTGTATTCGTGAAAGCCCTGTCCGCGTTCGCAGAGTGTTTAGCCACTTGGGCCTACGCATTCGCTGATAATGATTCGCGTTCGCAGAGCATTACAGATGCCTGAACAGTGAGTTGTTTTAAAACATGTGTTTTGAACCCATTTCACCATTTTTGACATTCCCAAGCTCATTCTAAGAGCGAATTTTCAAGGTTTTGAAGGAAAATAACTGGGTAACTATTTTGTAACCCATTTAATTGATTTACATTGATTAATTTATGTTTTTAACTTCTAATTTTGGGTTTTAATGGTGGAATTTGGAGATTTTTGAAATTGTGTTTCTTAAACATAAAATGTTGATTTATCCCTCATCTTAGCTCCTTTTTTAAAACCATCTTCATCATTGGATTTATTGTAATGACTAAAATGTTTTCATCCATAAATTTGCAGATCCCGGCAAGATTTTTTTGATCATTTTGCCCTTTTTCTTTGAGTTGAATAATTTTAGTGTCATTAGACTCGTTATGTGATTGTGATGCCATATTTGAATAGATTTTGGTGAGTTAGAGTACCGGAGAAGGGGGAAAGTGACGGTCTTGCTTTTCTACAGGGGCATCGCGAGCAGGATTCTGACTTGAATAAAGACTTTATTTGAGGCAAGTGGATTTCTAACCTTTTGTTAAGTATGAATGAACCTTGTATGCTCTTGTGTGTGTGGAATTGAGTACTTTGGGAGTACAATTGTATCTTCTTAGGCTTGATCATGATATTTTGGATTGAATAATTGTTCATACGATGATATATTGACTTACAATTTTAATTAAGGATTTGTGATCTAAGTGATCTTGTGAATTGTTCAATATAGATAGCGAGCTGATGCTTATATGGTGTTATGATTGATATATTGATATTGTGGTGATATTGAGACACTTGAGAATTAATAAATTTCTTTTGTTTCGATACATGATATACATATATGGACATCTTGCATATTTCATCTCCATGAGCTCGATTAATTACAATTACTATATGTTTGCTTTATTATCCATTGTTGATGAAAAGTCGAAGGAAAATGGTTCCGACTAGAAAAAATAGAAAGAAATAAAATTAAAAGTCGAAGGAAAATAATTCTGGCTAGAAAAAGAAAGAATGAAAATGAAAATCTGAAGGGAAATGGTTGCGGCTTGATGTGAAAGTTATTGTCAAAGGAAAATGGTTTCGACGGCTACATGGTCCATGTGTGACTGCTATGGGTTCCTACTGAGGCAGACAACCATATTTGATCAGCGTATGTGTATCGCAGGACAGACGTGCATCATTATATTTGACATTGCATTGCATAATGCACATCTTAATACATTCACTTCATCTCATATCATATTTGGTTGATACTATTATATGTTGTATACTCTTTTATCTCTGGTCGTGAGTAAGTGTTGGATCTACTTGTATACTCGCGTATTATTGAGATGTCATGCCAGATTATGAGTATATATATATATATTACTGTGATCTATATATTATATTGTGGTTGGTCTTTTCTGAATGCAAGGTTGTAGTTCGACATATTGTGGTAGAGATTTAAGGAGTTACTTGTTTTTTTCATTGATTTACTTTAGGTTAGTTTCATTTCACTGAGTACCCAGTTGTTTGGTGATCACCCCTTGCTATATTTTTGTAGGTTGTGAGCCCGGTCCATCCTGCTAAACTTTTTTTTGTTGGATCGAGCTTTTGGGTTACATGTGAGGTAGCTGCTTATGTCTTCAACAACCCTTTGACGATCCCATTACATGTTTTGTTCTATTTGAGAACTAGACATTATGACTTGTATTTCATTTGAGTATTCTGTATTAGAGGTTTGTACATGTGGGATCAATTCTTGGGATGGTTATAGTTATTTCTTCTGCATTTATATATCTTTTTAGACCGTTATCTTCCACTTTCACTAATTTGTTAAACGATTGGGTTTTAGGCTGACTCACCTTGACGGAATAGGCTAGTGTCATCACACCTGGATTTCAGATCGTGATAGATATAACCCATAACTCAACCCCTCTTTCGGATATAGCTTAGAACATAGGAAAAATCAAGAAACACATACTCACGAAACAATCGAAGTCATAAATAAGGCCCTCACACAGGCAATACAATATAATTAATAACCCCAAATCATTATACGATCCCATCCCAAAGCCTATGATATAATAATAATCAATTACTCACTCCTATTCTCAAAGAAAAATAGTCAAACCTACCTTGAAGGCCAAAAACTACATTTGAATACTCTATCAAAGAATTACCCTCAAACACCAACACTGAAACAATCCTCAGAAACAATGGAAAGAATTTATCAAAAGTTATTCAATGATACTCATATTTCAAGGTTTAAGATTTGGGGGGAAATTATCTAAAAATCACTTCAAATTAGGCAAGATTAAAACTAAAATTTTATTTTAAAAAAATAAAATTTTCACTTCAAGAGGAATTTGTTGTTGAAAAACGCATTAAGATTGAGAACAAACAAATTTAAAATCATGAAATTACTAATTTTAAAGTTTGAGAAAAAAATCCAAAAACTCGTATTGAAATCTTGATTTTGAAATGTTTTGGAAAATGATGTAAAGTTGATTACAAAAAACATATCCAAATGAATTTCCTTTGAAAATTTATTCAAAAATCACCTTCCTAAAATTCAAAATATTTAAAAATTATGGAATGTGAAAAATAAAAGAATTTCTCGAAGTTGACACTATTCAGGCTATTTTTACTCTTCAAAATTGCGGGCTACTAACCTCCATGATCGTGGAAAACAAAACAAATACTACATCACAATCGCGGGATAGAGGTAGCGATCGCAAAGAACAAAGAGGCATTACATTGCGATCACGGGAAAATCCTTTGCAATATGGAGAATAAAACACAACTGCTTCGCAAATAAGGCCTCAGGGCCGCGAATGTAAAGAGATAGGGCCCAACACTAGAAACCAACAAAACTCAAACTCAAAGTCATGATCAGAACCTCAGGATTCATTCCAAAATTCGTACACACAAACCAATCTGCTATTCTACTAAACTCGACCTCCCGAACTCTATAGAATCGTTGAAAATTAAATTTTAGGTCTCCTCAACCCATCATTTGATTAGTTGGAACTAAACTAATTGAAGGCTCAACAAGACCAAAATGCCCTCAAATTCCCTAAAAATATAACGAAGACCTTTCTAGGACCAAAATCACCTCTTGAATCCAACAAAATCATCAGAAATCCATTTTGAGCATCTGAACTCAAAATATTAACCAAAATAAAATCTTAATGTAATTAAACTCAAACTTCTAATGTAAGGTCTCAAATTCATAAAATAACTCCAAATCTAAAAATGATGATGCTCGTAGATCAATTTTCACATTTTAGAGCTGATGAAACTAATAGAATTCAATTCTAAGACTCATAGCTCTGACTGGTACCAAAAAGTCACTTTTAATAACTTAAGACTTTACAACTTAAAAACTCTCAAATTACTAAAGTTTTCATTAAAACTCAAAACCAATCACACAAACGAACCAAATGTGATTAAAAGCAACTATTTAGAGGGATAAAATTATATTTTTAAAATAAAAAATAAAAAATGACCTTCACTATTTAGAGGGATAAAATTATATTGTTTTTAAAAAAAATTAAAAATGACCTTCAGAGTCATTACATCATCGACCACTTGAAATCATGTTCATTTTTTAACATAAGGTAAACAAAGGTACCTTATGTCTCGATAAGATAGGGATATTGGGCACACATGTTGGACTTCATCTTCCAAGTTGCCTCTCCAACTAGTTGATGCCGCCATTAAACTATATTGAAGTGATCTCCTTAATTCTAAGTTTCTAGACCTGTCTCTCTAAAATGGTTACTGGCTCCTCCTCATAAGTCAAATCTAGACCCAACTTTACTGAGTCAAAAGAAATCCTATGGGACTCGTCTGGTATATATTTGTGAAGCATAGAGACATGAAACACGAAGTAAACAACTGATAAACTACGCGAAAATGCCAACTTATAAGTCACCTCTCCTATTGTACTCAAAATATGACATGGGCCAATAAACCTAGGCTAAGCTTGCCCTGCCTCCCAGACATCATGACAACCTTCAAGGGCAATATCTTTAGCCATACAAAATCACCCTCCATGAACTCTAAAGGATGTATCTTTTTGTCAGCATAACTCTTCTTGCGACTCTAGGCTATCAATAACTGACTCTGAATCAAACGCGCTAGCTCTATAGCATCCCTAATCAAATCAATATCCAAAGCATCCACTACAATTGAATTAAACCAATCAATAGATGATTGATACCTACAACCACACAATGTCTCAAATGGAGCCATCTGGATGCTAGAATGATAATTGTTGTTGTAGGAAAACTCCGCTAAAGGAAAATAGTGATCAAAATGGGGATCAAAATCAATAACATAAGGTCAAATCATGTCCTCTAGAACATGAACCGTCTATATAGACTAGCAATCAGTTTGAGGGTGAAATGTGGAACTCATATCTAACGAGTACCTACCCTAAGTTGCAATCCTTTCCAAAAGTAAGAAGTAAACAATAAACATGATCCAAGATAATGGAAATAGGCACTCCATGCAACCAAAAGCTCATAAATATAGATACTAGACAATTTCTCCACATTGTAGTTAGTCTTTACCGAAAGAAAATGAGTTGATTTGGTCAACTAATGCACTATTACAAAAATAAAGTCATACTTATCCAATGCCAAGAGCAATCTCGTCACAAAGTTCATGATAATACACTCCCACTTTCACTTAGTAATATATATCCTTTGCATCAACTATTAGTCTCTAATGCTTGTACTTCACTTGCTAGAAATTTAAACACTTGTCCACAAATTAAAAAATATCCCTCTTCATGATGTACCACCAATAATGTTATTTCAAGTCATGAAACATATTTGTTGCTCCCAAATGAATAGAATACTTTGCATTATGAGTCATCTCCAAGATCATGTATACCTAATTAAAAACACGACCATTATTCCTCAAAACTCCCTCAAAATCAAAAGAAATTGATTAGCCTCACTAGTCACGATCTGAACCTAGGACCTAGCCGATACATGAAGAATGTGACACCCGAAGGCATCCATCTCAACCTCATGTTAATATTATAAGCATACATAATGTAAAATAAGGAAACCATAATAGAGTAAGAAAGCAGAATATATCATATGAGTCAAAGCTTCCCTTAAGGGAGATTACATCACCATAAGTCCAAATCTGTCATGATCCGGATAGGGGCCTAGATGTGACATGGCGAAAGAGGACCCGAAGACCCTCGATCAAGCCATCATAGCATCATTA
>JBCEWC010000095.1:0-84414 GCA_038996855.1 Solanum aculeatissimum | reverse complement strand
AAAATATTGTTGCTTTTTAAGAAAGAAGAATTAAACAGTGAGTGGGAAATAAGATGATGGCATTCTCTACTTGAATGGAGGAAATGGTTTTCAATAAGATCTACAAGAGGAAGGTGAGAGAAGACAAAAGAGTAGTGGAGGCTTAAGCGCTTAGGACTTGAGCCCTAAAGACCCCTGAATCTAACCTACCCACCTATAGCCCATATTACAACCAAATAAAAGACCTATGTGATCTCTTAATGTAGATTCTGAGCACAAGTAAGGTAGGCCATTAAAGGCAAGCCTATAGGAACTAGGAGCAACATGGGGCATCCTTTGGGAGAGTGAGAGTTGATATGATACCCATTTATAAATCTTTCAATTGGAATGAGAAGTGTGAACATGGATAGTTCTTTTGGTGAGGGCACACGATTGTTGAAAAAGTGACAACTAAAAGATGGTCATTTGCACGAATTCTGTTTGAGTCGGCATTATTTCATGAAGGCTATACGTGATGTGAGTCTGTAGGGTTGTTGAGATTATGTTGGACCTGGTTCAGAAGGCTAATTATACAATGTAGTTTTACATGCTTCGTAGGTGTCGCATGCATGTGTAATGATGTGTTTGAGGACGAACAAAACTCTAAGTATGGGGTGGTGATCTTAGGCGTATTTATATGCCTAATTCATCAAAAATACCTATGTACAGAGATTAGTCAGAGGATAAATCATCAAGGTTTAAGGGTTTTTAGTGTGAATTAACGTATCTTACTAATTTAGGGTCAAGTACGCTTGTTGGTTGTGTTTTTGCAGGTTTCTAGCAGAATATGCAGACCTGGAATCACATTCGGAGGGGAGGACGAACATAGTCAAAGAGCCAAGTCAAAACTCATTCAACTCAGTAAAATTTCTTATGTCCACATCGTGTACCTAGGGAGAAAGCTGAGCAAATAAAGATCTTAGAGAAAAAGGCGTGAAGCTGAAAATCAAGGGAAGTCTGCATCGCAAACTTGTGCAAGGAAAAGAGAAATTTGCCCAGTCAGCATTAAATACAAAAAGGCATTCAAAACCACCTAGTCCGCATTGTGGACTGAGGTAACACGAGGGAAAAAGTGACATACGGTAATTTTAGGTTTAAATTCATTTAGAAAACATGATGTAAGGCAATTTTTAACGGGTGGAAAAAACGAAGAACGACCAATAACTCCATCTTAGGGTTAATGTTGGTTAGTTTTTACCGCAGATTTTTTTCTTTTGAATGTTGATTAGTCTAACATTGATGTTGATGACAATAATGTGTGGCTAACTTCCCCATATTCTGGGTTTGTAGTCATAGACAATGTTCTAATTCTTGATGTTTGCATATTATGAAAGGGTTTCTAGATTATTTTGAATGTTGATTAGTCTAGCGTTGATGTTGATAACAATAATGGGTGGCTAACTTCCCCATATTCTGGGTTCGTAGTCATAGACAATGTTCTAATTCTTGATGTTTGATTATTTTAGATTATTCTAATTCTTCATAGCCTGATC
Organism: Solanum aculeatissimum; assembly: GCA_038996855.1. Lineage (NCBI taxonomy): Eukaryota > Viridiplantae > Streptophyta > Magnoliopsida > Solanales > Solanaceae > Solanum > Solanum aculeatissimum. The sequence goes on along the minus strand of JBCEWC010000095.1, from coordinate 82,903 downwards.
AACTAGAAAATAAATTAATTGTTCATCCTAAATTTGAGAGATGTTGGGATGAATAGAACACAACAATATAGGGAGCCCGCTCAACTAGGAAACTAGATTGATTCGTGTAAGGGAGCCCAGTGACAACTACCCTTACACCTTGCTTGGTTCAAATGCAGAAAGATAACTTTAAAGCATCCATATTGCTTTTTCTATCCTCCCTCAACAGTGTAGTTAGGCATGCAATAAGGGTAGGCCGCTTAAAATCGTTGCTTGTCCTCAAGCGAGAAACTCAATCTATTAAAGCAGCACAGAGACACATAGACATCAACCCAATGGCACAGACTACATCAAAAATTTCAACAGATACCCAAGTCTCCTCAAAACACATATCAGATAGCTATCCAGTAGACCAATACAGACTATAATATCCAACAGTGCAACTATGGAAAACTATGCAACCACAAATAAACAACATATCACTGATTTAGTCAAGTGTCAACAATGCAATGCAAGTGCCCTTACAGAAAGAAGTCCCATCATACACTCTGGGTGATATTTTCAATTCAAGTTCATTGGGACTATATCAAAACACTCACCCTCACAAAAGATATTCTAATACTATGTCCAATACCATATGCTTACCCCTATACTCTAGATTGTGACTTGTTGACTAGTTAGACTAGGATCACGTTAGAACTTTCTAAGCTTGTAATGTAGACTAAGGGGGCTTTGGAGTGATTGTATGGAAACATAGTGATTGCGGCCTTCCTTGATACTGCATTATTTACCACTTTTACCCTACCAACCTATCATTTTCTTTTCTTCTCCTTTTTCCTATTTTTCAACTGCTTAAGGGTGCTTTTATTTTCTTTTTAGCACTTTCCCCTTATTCATTTACATTGTTTTGAATTTTGGCAAGTTTATCATTTTTCTTGCACCCTTTTTATTCTTTTTCTCCCTTCTCTGTATCACTAAGCATTTTCCCCACTTTTTATGACCTCTTTATACCAGCCACTCTCAACTTAGGCTTTTGGCCTAAGATAAGGTGCACAATATCTATCCTCTGAACCAGGGCCACTTTTTAAGTAGCCACCCTTAACTTAGTCTTTAGCCTAAGTTGAGTTGCATAGTGTTCAAGGAATGACCAGGGCCAAGTTTGGGATCATTCTTCATTAACATCAAAGCTTATTAGGTGTTTACAAAGAATAAGGTCAATGTCATTCTCAAAAATTGGGATCAAGGGATAATTAACATATTTGTTTGGTTCTATTTAGGCTAAGTGGGCTAAAATCAGAATAATGACCTAAGATCCTTTCCTAACCAACTAACTTAGAGTCTAAATCCTGAGTAATAGGGCAAGTACTGAATTAAAGCATAGTAAAGAACCATGCACTTAAGCTCACTCACTCATGGAACTACTTTACATGTTAACACAAATTAACAAATCATGCTTTTTATCATAGTTCACTCACTTATCAGAACAAACACTATCAGACAACCTAATCATGCATGGTTAATATTAAACTACCTAAATAAAAAATTTGATGGGTATTACTTTTACACAAAAAAATACTATGTCATGGATATCAATACTATGTACTACAAACGCTACCTAAACATCCTAAACATGTTAGTTCAACATAAATTAAAATTCACAGGGAAAGAACACAGGCAAAAGAATCCTTTGAAATAAAAAATTTGGGGTAGTTATAGGCCAAAGTTACTCAGACTTCACTGAGGCTGTGTAACCACCCACACCCCATAAAAAAGATTGTGCATTGTCCTCAATGCAAGTGAACAAAATATAAAGGACTGGGGTCAAAATAAACATTCCTGAGTGCCTAAGAACCTCTGTCAGTCTCACTCTATCCACCCTCCATAGGCCTGGTGGACTCCTCAATAGTAGGAGCTAATTTGGAGGTACCCTCACTTCTAAGCAATTGGCGTGTATGCTTCTTTCTGGCCTCCTCCTCCTCTCGAGATCTAGACAGGGTGATCCGCACTCCTCCTCTATTCTATCCCCACCCAAGCACTTCATATCTGCATTATTTGTGCGAGGCCTCTTCCCAAGAAAAGTTTATGTAGGCTCCACTAGAGAGAACAGGTCTACAATAGGTGTTGTAGCTGGCACGGTAGATGGAAAGCCTAAGAGAGTAACCAATGCTATAACAATGTTATCCTGGAGCTACTAAATCTCCGTCTACATAGCTGACAAGTTAACTGGAACCGCTATGCAGAGGCTCCTCTGGACCTGCTCCTTAAAGGAATCGATGTGGGTATCCACCGGTACAAGTCCCTTTCTAATGGCAACAACCATGAATTCCTGTATGTGACTCTCCACTTTTGTAACAACCTAGCGGACCCAGGGCCTCAACTGTTGTAGTAACTGAGCCAGCTGTGACTCAGCATGCGTCAATCTCTGCGCCAGTGCCTGAAAGGATGCTACCGACATAAATACAATGCCGATAGGTGGTAAAGTCGTTAACACAGACTTTGGAGTAGCAACAGTAGTAATAGTAGGCCTTCTTCCCTCAATAGTCTCTATCTGTGGGATGCTCTCTATTGTTGATATAGCGGCAGAAGTGGAGTGCTCGGTCGACGACACTAAGGTGAGTAGCTCTAGAAGTATAACCTGTGGCCTCGGTGTTCGACAAAGTGCAACAGGATTCTCTTCAGCCTTAATCAGGTTAGCATCTGATGTGCACTACACCTCTAGTAATATGTCCATGTTATGTAATATACGAATCACCACCGTCAAACATAGATGATGTATCAAGCACGGGAAGGAGATCATCCTGGACTTCCTCAGGGTTGCCTCGTGAATCTGCTCAATAATCAATGCGGCCCAATTAATAGCATATCCAGCCAAAATGGTGGCCACTAGTACTCTCTTTGACGTCAAGGTATTTTCTATAAGTGTCGGCTGGACCCTCGAGTAAACAATTGCCTACCAAAATTTAGTGGGGAAACTGAGTAAAGCTTTGATGATAGGCTTCAATGATGTGGCTACCCAAGCAGGGTCAGGTCCTGTAGTAGCAATATGGGTAGACACCCATCTCATCAAAAGGGACTGACACTCTGGATCCCTTATCAGTCCCAAGTCATATGTCTGCGTCACTCTGTGAGCAAACTCTACTATGGAGCTAGGGGTTGTAAACTCGGGTCCACATAGCATCCGCCGGATGGTATCCTCTAATATGTCGACCATCCGACCTCGTACTCTGACCTCTTCTAGACTGGGATGGGCGAGGGGCTTCTTCCCCTTGGAAAGAGTGTTATGGATAGTGGCGGCATAGGAGGCGAAGAACTCCCTCACCAATATCGGTGGATACCTCCCAGCCAGCTGTGCCAACCACTGGAGTCCGTGTTGAACGATAGTGTCCTCCAGCCCCGGGACACTGTTGAGTCCTTTGGTGATGACTCAGACTCCTCCAGTATAGAACAAGTGGGTCAGACACATTCATTCTTCTGCATATCCTTCATGAATATACTGCATTCCCTCGATGCACCACCTATTTTGCACTGCATCTGGTGATGACTCGGGTGCGCGAGGGCTAGAGGATGATGAGGAGTCTAAACCCTTCTCAAAACTAGATCTAGACCCCATCTCGGAGGATGGTATCTGAATACTACTGCTGACCCTGCCACCTCTCTCTTTATACTAGGGAGGGAGGACCACAATAGCCTATGATGTAGCATGCCTAGAAGATTCTCGAGTCTGTCGTGGCTCTACATTGTAGTCTGGTTGGATGCCAAGATCCTCTACAGATCCACTAGCCTCGGGGGTATGCTCCGAATCTGTTGTCTCATCTCGCAGGTGGGCCTTCATAGCTCAAATTTCTTCTTTCTTTGATTTAAGGGCCATGACACCTGCAGGACACACAATCACGAAACAAATTCGTTCCATGAATTGCAATCCAAAAATACGAAAAAGTTTTTAGAACTGGACTGGGGAAATAAGGGTTCACAAAACCCTCTTTACGAGTCGTAGAAACTCTACGAGTTGTAAAGGATATTTTGAGAAAGTGTTTAGTAATTTTTTAGTAACTAGAGTTGCATCCATGAGACCCAATCACAACTTGTAGAATGCTCTGCGAGTCATAGATTGAGTTGTGGATGTAAGTCTAGTTTACGTTCAGTATTGGTGAACTATACGAGACCTATCCACGAGTCGTGAGGTAGTCCACGAGTCATGGAAGGTCTCATATGATGATGCCCTAAGAGTATTCAATACTGGAATCTTTCACGAGGGGTAACCATAGCTCCTAGATTGATCCACATGTCGTAGAAGACTCTTGTTGAAGTGGTCAGTGTTCAAAAGTCTTTGAAAACCTCATCTGCGAGTTCCCCCAACCAATTTTACCAACAAAACAACATTATTAAACAAAGGTTCATGCACTCACATGCAAATTCACCTTAAGTTACCAACCCCAATCATGCATTATCGTGAAAAACACCCCATCAAAAGATTTATTATATATTTTAAATCATACGACCATCCATCAATGCTTATACTAACTATTTGTCCATATATTCACATGTTTTTCAATTCATTATGATGACCGAGTAGTTGTACTAACAAACAATTAAAACACCCAACCATTTCTGACACCTATTTCAACCCTATCTCAGTCAAAATAATCATAATTATGACTAATTTTCAAAGGATGGCATTTGAATAGGTTCACAACTCTGCTAAACCCATCCCCAATCCCAATAAAAACTCAACACAAATCACAACTCGATAAATTAGGTTTTAGGAACAGTAAACTTATTGATTTCACATGTGATTTATATGAGAATAACAAGGACATTGTGGGGGTTCAAAACCCTAGGTGAAGAGGGTTCATCGAAGGTGGCTGGAAAATAACGTGGTTTGATGGATTCTTGGTCGAAGATGGATGGGAGTGGTCTGATTAGGGTTTGGGATCGATAATGTTTGCAAATAATGGGGTCAAAATAATTTTGACCCTTATTTAAACTACACCGGGTCGGGTTAGAATGTCAGGGTTCTGGCTTCACGAAACCCCAAGTAAAAGCCATGGAATCCTCTATGGCCCGTGGATTGTGGTTTTATGGAAGCCTTAAACCCTTTTATCCACAGTTATAGTCTACGAGCCGTATTATGGAATATGACTCGTAAAAGAGTCTCGTAAACCACTTTTGATACTTAGGAAAATTTAGGGACTTACCTGGGGTTCACGAACACAATCCATATTCCCTACAGACTTTGTGATCCTAGATTGCGAGGTCGACTTCGAAGTTCCAATCATTTTGCGAAGGCCCTTCCTAGCCATTGGGCGAGCCATGGTAGACATGGAATCAAGCCAACTCAAGTTTAGATTGAACGATAAAGAAATCATCTTCAATGTATATCAGTCAATAAAGTGACCAGATGAGCTAAAGATAAAGGTTTGGGCCATTGATGAAGTCTGAGTAATCAGATGGTCCAAGTCATATCGCGATAATAAATTAGGCGCTACTTGGGAGGCAACCTAAGATACTGTGTAATAGTAGTAGTTCTGTTTTGTTTTTAGCATTTGGACTTGTAGCTAGTTTTATTTTTTCTTTGTAGTTGTAATGTGTGGACATTAGACTAGTGACATATAGGGTAATAGTGCGTTTTTGCAGGTTCTGCAGGTGCAAGACCAAGCCAACTATTTTTGGGTTGAAAAGGCAAGGAAGAGTGATTCTACGACTGATTATACGAGTTGTACATCATTGTACGATCCGTATACCAGCTCGTAGAACATTCCAGTGAGCAAAATTATGTGCACTCTAGTCCACGAGCTAACTTTATGGTCCGTAGAACAAATTACGGGTCATGAATGGGGCTCGTGGATCCTAGGTAAGTTTTCCCGTATCTGACTAAGTATCGAGGGTGTTCTACGAAATCTTTCTATCGATCATATTTTATTATACGACTCGTACAAGGGTTCGTAGAACCCAAACCTCAAGTTAGGATTTCAGGCTCCCACGAGACCACAATCTATGAACCATAGAACATTCCACGGCTCGTAATCGAGGTCTCGTAGAGCCGAGCCCAGTTCTTATATACATATTTTAACGCATTTTATACATAATCTTTTAATTTTTAAAATTATATATTATATTATATGCATATTTTCGCATATTTATATACGTATATATAATTACATATTTAATTATTTCTTTTTCTGAATTTTTCAAACAAAAAAAAAACAATACAAAAAGATTTTTGTTTTGTCAATTATCTTAGTTTAATGATGAACTATTTTAGATTTAATTAGTAAATAGTTAAATTAATTATTTCATTTCGTTAATTTCAAGAAGCTCTTTAATTGATTTATATTAATTTGTCCATGGCCAAACTAATCAACTAATTCGATATGGCTAAATCCTAAAATGACCACATTTGTGATTTTAAAATGGCTAAATTCTCAATTTAATTCCCCCACCCAACTCTTTATTTTTCGAATCCAATTAGTCCATATTTTTGGACAAAGTTTTGGCCCAAACCCTCCCCCCCTCCCCAACCCAGCCCAATTCTTTATTTTTCAATAACTTACAATACGTAAAAATAATCCAACTAATTGGACACCCCCCCTTCCGTTATTCTCTTTTCTTTTCTAGATGTCATACCTCACGCGTCTTCTTCCAACTTCACGACACCACCAAGACGCACCAAAGTACAGTAGCAAGAACCAGCGTGGCACCCCTTTGACCAACTCCTAAACGACAACTTGTCCCTTCGTCCTGGATGGCACATCTATCACTATCTCGCCCATTGTTCGCCCTTTTCCTTAACCGGACAGACAAGATTGAGTCAACCTTGCCCAAATTTATTTGATTTACAGTTATTTAGGAGCTTTTGGAGAATGTTTGAGTATCAAATTAGGGATATTCTCAAAAGATTCCTTCAATTTTTCCCCCAAAAGGCCCCAAACAAGAGAAGGGCCAGTCTCTTGGAAAAAGAATACTATTCATATATATTAAACTGTCCATGTCACCCACCGTCTGGCTACACTTGGATTATTATTTCACACACATTTTGATTGACCTCACTACCTCACTTGACGGACACCTGTGACGGACCGTGTACTGTCACACGGTCCGTGAGAGTCATCGTTTGTCTTGCCTTGGCGTTCCGTCTTAACGCGTGCCTTGCCACAGGTTCTGTGTCATTTAATGCCCGGTGAAATGGTCCGTGAACATCCTAACGACCCATCAAACTGCACCGTGTGGTTCTACTTGGACTCAGTCTCTTATCCACTTCCAGTCTGACATTCTGCCTCAGTCCACGGTTAGTTACACGGCCCGTGAAGGAGCACATGGGCCATCAATCCTCCTGTGACATGATACTTGGGTATTTCAGCTTGTTTCACCATCAGGAGATCACTGTCACCTCTCACGGCCGACCTCACGGTCCGTTTAGAATCACACGGCCCGTGGAGGTGACCGTGTGAGGCTTGGATTGGCCTTTTTGACATTTTCTGCTTCCTTTCAACCTGTTTTCATGCCTCGCCCCGATTTTTTGAAAATACGCTAAACAAACCGTTAAACACACAAAATTTACTTGGGAACTTACAAAGATTTTACTTGAAAAACGTTATATGATGAGCGTTTCGCGACTCATCACTATGTTAGGGTTGTATCATGACTTAAACATGCTTTGTTAAGTTTATTTTCTTCGTTAGTGTTGCTTTTTCTTTGCCAAATGTTGGATTCAACTTTAGCCGTTGATCGCCGTTATTGATTCCCAGTCAACCACGTTAAAAGCTTTACCTTTGAACTCTCTATTCATTGTAAAAAAAAAACCCATGTTTATTCTCTTGGTTTCATTATTTACGTTTCGTTTGTGGTTCGATTTAAACATCAAAAGGAGAAATCGGTAAGTCGATGAGGAAATTTCTTTTGCTTTACGATTTATTGATTTGTCTTAAGTTTCACAGGAGATTAGCCTATTATGGTTTGGATTACTACTAATTTCATGTTAAGCAGCCAGTTCTCTTTCCTTTTTATATTTTTTCTTTTTCTTTACTCTTGGGCTTGAAATCCTTCTCGAATTCACTGTTGATGATATGATAAGCTTCATTCGTACCTGAAAAGCTCTTATTTTTAGCAGTTCCTAGTCCCAGATAATACTTTTTCCATTTTTACAATGCTCTCTTGCTTACCACTGTGGTATACCAATTTGGTTTGATGCAAAATATTTGAAACCTCCATGTTTATAACTTTGTTACTTGTGGGAGTATTGCTTCTATTGCTTAGTATGTCTATCCATCTATTTAGCCTTTACCAGATAGGTTTAAATCTTTCATGTGAAAATATCACTGTTTAACGTGTAAATTTGTCTTGAATGTCTAATCTAACCTTTATGTGTGGCAATTTTTAGAATCATTCATGCTTGGTTGAATTATGTCTATATGGTTTGTTGACTTATTGTGATTGTTGGTCTATTTTATGATCAAGTGATACAAATACATGCTAGTGTGACTTGTTAATTGTTTAACTGTAATACATCTCTTCTAAAATTGTTTGAGTTTGATTTTGGTCTTTACTAATATGGGTTAGTCCTCACAAGAATATTGGAATTATGTTTTGCATGTTTGGTGTAATTGGCCCCCTCCCCCCTCTAAATTGATTTTAGGTATTGTCTCATGTATCCATGTTGCATATGGTTTTGTTCTATGCAAACTATGTGTGCTTTGAGTCTTGAATTTAATGCCTTTCACTTGCTAATTCATTTTCTTTTGATTTGAGTAAAATGACATCATGGGTCCACTGGATCCTATTTTCTTTCCTTCTATTTCGAATGGGCCATGGAGGCCCTTTGTCGAGTCTGGAGAGCAGTTTGCGGGGTTCGGGAGCTGGTCATAGGTTTCGAGAGTTAGAGAATGGGTAGTATACATCCGTATACAACTGATATATAGGAATATACAACAAATATTCATTGTGATACAATGATCATATACAGTAGTGAGAATAGGCTTAAAGGGCCAAAGTCCTGGTGGCAGCAGAGTTGGGCCCAAAACTCCAGCCCAGGCGAACATAAACTGGAGTTTGGGCCTAAGGGATGAGGTTGGGCTAAGTCCAAAGGACTCGTCTCTTTATTCTCTTTAGGAAAAATTATGTAAATAGTCAAAATTGTCAACTTATTAGTTAACAATAACTACCCTTTAAAAAAATTATCAATTACAACTACATTATAATTAAATGTCAAATAAAAAATATCCCAATAATATTCCCTTTTTTTTTATCTTATTTATATTTTTTTGTTTAAAAATATTTAATATTAATAATAGAATCTTTTCTCTCTCTCTCTCTCCTTTTTTTAAAAATAAAATCCACACTATTTCTTATCATTTACATTTAAAAATATTTTAAATTAAAAATAGAATATTTTCTCTCTCCCATTATAAACTTTTGTATTCTATTATAAACTAGATATTTTTTCAAAATTTGTATTTGTGTTGAATATATTCATTTTACTTATATTCAGTATATTGTATTCACAAGGATTCAACTATATTCATATGTATTCATTAAATTCTTTTGTATACTTATTGAATGTCATAGATTTCAAATTTTTTACCCCATCACAAACTAGATACCTTTTTCAAAATTCGTATGTGTGTTGAATATATATATGTGTGTGTGTGTGTGTGTGTATCGAAGTATACATGAAAGTAAGTTGTGTTGAATGTATCCTCCAGTTTTAAACGAAACAATAAACTATTCATTTACAATTGTTTACTTTTATTTATTATTGATACAAATTCATGAGATACAAATATTATTTTTTTGTATTTTATTATATTTACTTGTATTCGGAATATTATATTCACAGGGTTTCAAATATATTTATATGTATCCATTAAATTTTTGTGTATCTTTTTTTGAATGTCATAAGTTTCAAATTTTGTATCCCAACATAAATTACATACCTTTTCAAAATTACTATTTGTGTTGAATGTATCCTCCAGTTCAAATTCATATTCGTATTTATTTTGTATGAAGAACTTGTATCTCATAAATTCTTTCAATCAAGTGTATCCAAAAAACAAACATTCAATTTGTTAAAATGTATTCTTTTTCCTATTCAAATTTATACTTAAAAGCAGTTGAGAAAGCAGTCAACATGTTATTTGTATTAAAAAAATAGAAGAGTATACAAAATTATCTAGAACACATTGTTTTTAATAAACAAAAATGTATCTCAATCTCTTTGTATTCCATATCATTAATATAAAAATAATCAAAAGGATTCGTCATTTGAATAATATTCATAATCTACTCTGCACATGTAATTAGTATCCATAAAATTAAATAGTACTTCTTATGTTCACACTTGTATTCAAAATCAAACGAGTAAATAATTTTTTTTACCAAAAAAAATACCATAAAAAGATACAGCACAAAATGTACTTCCAGCTAATTGTACTTCAAAAATTATGTACCACAATTAATTTGTATTACAAAAAAATCATTAATATATCCATAAGCTAAAGTATTTTTTAATTCAAATTTATATCAAAAAAATAATTGAGAAAACAAATTTTGTGTCAATGAATACTTGAACAAAACAAGCATACAAAATTCGATTTTAATTCAAAATATCTCCAGAAACTAACTTTGAATTAATAGTTTCACAACATATTAAATTTGAAATAAAACATTCAAAATTTTAAGGTTAAAAATAATTTGAATTCAAAATAAAAATGATTTGAATGAATACTTAATTTATTTTTGCACGAATTCAAATTCTAAATATCGATTTTTTTTTCTAGCCACAAACTAATCAATCAAATTGCCATCTACAATGAAGAATTGAAACTTGTTAATGGGAGAAGATGAGAAAGGGGAAGATGAGAGAATAACTGAAAAATATTCTCTCCTAATTTGTAACATAAGTAATTGAAAATTTTTAGGAAAGAATTATCATATTTGAAAAATTCTCTCCATGATTTCTTTACCATATTTGAAAGATTCTCTCTCGTGATTTTTTTCAATCATTTATTTATTAATTATATGTATTAATTCAAAAATAAAGAATACATAAATCATGTGGATGACAACTCAAAATATAACTATTTTCAATAAATATTGAAAGTGTATTTAAGGAGTCCTATTAACTGCTAAATGTAGCTATTTTGATAATTTCTCTCTTCTCTTTATTTATTTCATATATTTAATTGTTATTTGCTAGCACTAACACTGCTTGTTTAATTTAATTTAATTTAATTTAATTCCCCAAATTAAAAAAGGTAAAATTACACTGAGAGACACTAAATTTAAAATATTACAAAAACAAATAGCCCTCGTTGTATAGACATTTATAGTCGGTGTATATTTGTGTATCATAATGTATATTTTGTGTATAACCCATGTATAAGTAATATACATTGTATAAAAGTGTATACTTTCTATAACTTTTGACAAACCATATTGTATAGTCTTGTATAGTTTCGGTGATTTTGGGCTATTTTTATGTAAATAAAATATGGGCTACTTTTTTGTAAACATTTTACTTTTTTGTATATATATGTAATTTCCCCAATAAAAAAACCATTTTTTTATGTTAATTTTTCTTTAAATGATTGCTTTAACTTAGTTATTTTTAATAAAATTTCAAAACTTTTCAAAAATGGTCAAGTTGGCAAATTTTTCATAAAACATTTTCTTTTTAATTTCAAGCCTCTTTTAAGTTAAGTCTTTATAAATGTTGATAATTTTATATCGGTATGTTACTTATTATCTTTTCAAAAAATTAAAATAATTTTTTTCAAGTCTTTATTTTCAGTTAAGTTTTTTCCACAAATTTAACCCACGTAAAATATCCTAAGTATTTTTCTTAAAAACTTGAAAATTTCATACTTAATCAATTTTGGTAGAATTTAGAAGTTTAACTTGTCTTATACTTTTTCCAAAACAAATTAATTTAATTTAGAAGAATAATTAAATTGGTTCTTCCTTAAATTAAATTAAGTTTAAATTGATTTTTTCTAAAAAGTCATTTTCCCAATTAACACTCAAGACTAATTTAAATCTAGTTATAATAGATATAAATCTTTTTCTAAATTTTTTTCAAATATATATATTTATTTAATCTTTTTGTATTAACCTAAGTTTGGCCGATTAACTGGTTTTTAACAGATTCTAAAAGATGCTTCATCCCTTCCTTTAGGATAACTAGGATCCTTATCTAGAATCACATAGGTTAAGTAGACTATTAAATGAAGTTTATTTAATATCACTTTAGTTAATTATTTAGGTATCCTAATTTACCTTAAAAATAATTAGGTGGTGACTCCTTAAGTTAATTAATTAGGAATCATTAATATGTTGTATACCATTTGACCTCAAGTTAAATGGGATATAACAGATGATATTTGAGGTACTTCTGGGACTTATATACATATGTTGGGGACTTGTGAAGTCTAGTTTTATCGATATATTTGGCTATAGGTAAAAATATGGTACTTTGAGACATGGTGATGACTTGTGGCTCCATTGAGACACTTCACATTATTTCCCTGATTCTATGATGGTTATTTATCAGTATTCCTATTATATTGATGTTATATCCATTGATTTGTGGCATCATCGTGCATCCATTTCATGTTACATTTGTACCACCCCTTGACCACGGGCAGGTGATAAGGTTGAGACATTGTAACACCTTTTAACACCCCTAAACCATGGACAGGTGGATAAAGGGTGAGATTGTACCACTTTTTCAGATATTATACCATCTTTTCAAAATCCCTTGACCACGGGTAGCTGACAAGGTTGAGGTGTTGTAACACTTTTTAAACCCCTTGACCACGGGCAGGTGGCAAAGTTGAGATATTATGACACTTGAGAGATATCAGTACATGGTCTGCAAGGCTCCCTGGGCTCTACCTTGTAGCTTTAGCTCAGTAGATGTGTACACTGGTTGTGTGACTGTCGTGATTCCACCACATGCTTTGCATACATACATCACATTTGTATTGCATCATTGATTATTCTTGCTATAGTTAACTATTCTTATAATTGAATTTACATACATACATATATATATATATATATATATATATATTGTGTACTAAGCCCTTCATTACAGGTCATAGAATTCTTAGTTGTTACATGCTTATCTATTTTCTCCTACCCAGTCAATTAAACCTACTGGATAAATTTTGGTGTACTCACCCCTACTATGTTTCCTCCCTACAGATCGACCAAAGGGACTCCCACATGGTAGTTGATCTTATTTGAGTGGAGTTTTCTTACCATACTAGATTCAAGTGAAAAGGCTCAAATTATGAGTCACCGTTGTTTCCTTGAGACTTCTTTTGTTGTCGACTATATATTTTCTTTATGAAACAACTATGTATTTACTCAATCATATTATGTAGAAGCTCTTGTACTCATGACTCTAGGTTTTTTATATTGAGTGTTGTGATTATTCTTTTTTACTCTTCTTTTCTTTAGTCGTGATCCAATTTTTGGTTGTGACAAGTTTGTTATCAAAACTCTAGGTTCGTTGGGCTCGTGAGTCAAGAGTGGGGTGTCTATTAGAGTCTTGTGAATTGGTATGCAGACGTCTATACCCATCCTTGGTAGGCTACAAGATACTTGTTATAAAAAGATTGTATTTTTTTTCTACTCATGCGTTTTCTTCATATCAATTGTTTTGAATGTATCTAATCTACTCTTTCTACACAGATGTCATTTACTAGAGATTGACGGTCAGTGGGCGAGCCTAATCCATCTAATGTGGCCCCCGATCGTGGTCAAGGTAGGGCTTATGGTAGGGCCAGGGGTTGAGGACATGCTAGAGGGGAAACTCCGCCCAGAGGACAGGCTAGAGCAGCTTCACCAGAGCCTAAGTATGAGTTTGAGGGACCCACAAACTCGATTCCACCACTATTAGCCCCTGATTCTCTGCCCTCTGTTCGGAAGCTACATCTACGAGTGTTAGCTAGACTTGAGGGAGCTCATCCGGCTCCTATTATTCTTGATGCATCGACTCCTACAATGTTGGCTGACTCTTCCATAACTCCAATTGATCCACCTTTTATTTATGTTAGCCCTTCATCAACTCTAATGGATCCTTCTATGGCTTTTATTATTCCACCTCATACTTCTTCATCGAGTACCGGTTCACAGTTTCATGGTCTATCTATTGCACCATATATTTCATCTCCCTGCTTTATGGTGCCCCCAGCTTCTTCCAGCCTTGCTATGTCTACTGTCAAGTAGAAGAGTTTTGAGAGATTTATTCGGTTGCCCCCCTCCCTCTTCAAATTTGATGGTATGCCCGGTGATAAGGCCTATGATTTTCTATTGGAGTGTTAGGACCGACTATGTAATTTGGCTATTCTTGAGTCCCATAGAGTTGCTTATACCTCCTATCTGCTCACTTTCTTGGCCAAAAAGTGGTGGAGGTCAGTCTTAGCCCGCAGGCCTGTTGGATCTCCAGTTATGACTTGGGAGCAATTTATTGAAGAACTCTTGGAGAGGTTTGTACCCTATAGTCTCTAGGATAACAAATGGGACAAGTTTGATAGGCTTCAGTAGGGATCTATGTCAGTATCTAATTATAAGGCCAGATTTCATGAGTTGTCCAGGTATGCCCTATCTAGTATTCCTACAGAGTTTTAGAGGATTTAACGCTTCGCTAGGGGATTGGTGGGGTATGTTTAGGAGGCAACAACTTTATTGGTCCTGGTAGGTAGCACCTTCCAAAGTGTGGTGGACCACACCCGCATGATTGAGCGTATTAGACATGATCATCAGGGTAGCAAGAAGAGATTCTGCTAGCATGGCTAGTTCAGTGGACACCCACCATAGATAGAGTTTTAGAGACAGAGCCATCAGGGTAGGGCGGTTCATGCAACCATTCCTGCAGCCAATAGTATTGACATATCTAGGCCATGACAACTCTTCTAGTGCAGCTATACATGGTAGTTTTTTAGGGAAGTCATTTTAGGGACGAGATCCTAGAGCTTGCTATGTTTGTGATGAGATTGGGCATTTGTACAACCATTTTCCTCATCGTGCACCTTCCACCCAGTCTTGAAGGACCCAGCCAACCCATCTATCTTTTCCCATCTACCTCTTACACCAGTAGCCAGGGATACCTCTAAGGGTATGAGGGGTGGTACTAGTGGAGGTCGAGGCATAGTGAGAGGTGGAGCCCGTGGAGGCCCATATTCTATCAAAGAACGTAGAGTGTGCTATGGAGTTCTAGATCGAGCTGAGAAAGAGGCCTCTGATATAGTTAATACAGGTATGGTTTCAGTGTGTCACCATTCTACTTTAGTTTTATTTGATCCAGGCTCTACTTATTCATATGTATCGACTTATTTTGTCATAGATCTTGGTATTACATGTGAGCCCCTTGTCGAGCCTATTTGTATTTTCACCCCAATAAGTGATTCTTTAGTGGTGAATTGGGTGTATCAGGGTTGTATTGTTACCTTCTTAAGGAGACATACTATTGTTGATATAATATTGCTTAATATGGTTAACTTTGATGTGATATTAGGTATGGATTGGTTGTCCCCTCATCATGCTATTCTTATTGCCATGCTAAGATGATGACTTTATCTTGTCCTTATTTGCCTCCATTGGTATGGATCGACGCGTCTAGTTCTTACCCCAAGGGGATTATCTCTTATATGCATGCCTGTAGGTTGATGTATAAGGGATGCTTATCATATTTGGATTATGTTCGATCTTGTTCTCATAAGTCATAACCATTAGAGACCACCAGGGTTGAGAGGATGTTTATCAATGTGTTTTCGACTAATTTTATAGGTGTTCCTCTGGATTGTGATATTGATTTTGCTATTGATGTGGAGTCGGGGACGAAGCCCATTTCTATTGCCCCTTATCAGATGGCTCCAATTGAGTTGAAGAAGCTCAAGGAGTTGTTTGAGGTTTTATTGGAGAAGGGCTTCATTTGTCTTAGTGTATCTTCTTGGGGTGCTCCTGTCTTGTTCATGAAGAAGAAGGATGTCACTCTACGGATATGTATTGACTATAGTCAACTGAACAAAGTGACCATCAAGAACAAGTATCCTTTGCCTTATATTGATGATCTATTCAACCAATTGCAACATTCTTCAGTGTTTTCCAAGATTGACTTGATGTCTAGATATCATCAATTGAGAATTCGAGAGTCTGACATCCTGAAGACAGCTTTTAGGACCCATTATGACCATTTTGAGTTATGATTATGCCATTTGGTTTGATTAATGCTCCAACCGCTTTATGAAACTGATGAACCGGGTGTTCAAGCCTTATTTTGATATATTCAAGATTGTATTTATTGATGATATCATAGTTTACTCTAAGATAAGTCAGACTATGTGTAACACTTGAGGATTGGATTTTAGAGGTTGAGAGAAGAGAAGTTATATGCCATGTTTTCGAAGTGTGAGTTCTGGCTTGAGTCAGCGGCTTTCCTTGGATATGTGGTGACAAATGATGGCATTATGATAAATCCGACCAAGGTAGCAACAGTTTGTGAGTGGGCTAGGCTGACATCTGTGATTGAGATTCAAAGTTTTATTGGTCTAGCAGGGTATTATCGATGCTTTGTGCAGGGATTCTCTTCTATTGAAATCCTATTGACTAGACTTACTAAAAAAGATGTGGCTTTTCAATGGTCAGAGGAGTGTGAGGCAAGCTTTCAAAAGCTCAAAGATTTATTGACCTCAACACCTATTCTTGCTTTATTTGAGGAAGAAGTGCCTATTGTGGTGTATTATAATGCTTCTAGAGTGGGTTTGGGTGGAGTGTTGATGCAAAAGAGGAAATTTAAATAGCATATGCATCTAGGTAGTTGAAGGTGCATGAGAGAAACTACCCTACCCATGATTTAGAGTTGGCTGCGATGGTGTTTGTATTGAAGTTGTGGCAATATTATCTCTATGGGGTGGATTGTGAGATCTTTACCGATCACTGAAGTCTCAAAGACATCTTTCTCAACCTGATTTAAACATGAGACAGTGTAGGTCGTTGGAGTTTTTGAAAGACTATGACATCTCTATTATATATCAACCAAGAAATGCGAATATGGCAGAAGACACCTTGAGCCGGAAGGCCTCTAGCATGGGGAGTTTGGTATTCTTGAGAGAAAGGAGAGACCCCTACCTTTGGAGGTTCAATCACTTGCCCGATAGCTTATTCGATTGGATATCTCTCTTCTTCAGAGTATTTTGGCCTTTGTAGAGGCTAGGTCTTCATTGCTTGACCAGGTGTGTGCTCACTAGTTTAAGATGCTAGATTGTGCTTGATTCGTGATAAAGTGTTGAGGGTGAAGCCAAAGCGCCTACTATTAATTCAAAGGATGTTTTGAGGATTAATGGCCAGGTTTGTGTGCCTAAGGTGGGAGATTGGATGAGATTGATATTGGAGAAGACTCATTGTGCTAGATATTATATCCATCCCGATTTGGCAAAGATGTATCATGATTTAAAATAACACTATTAGTGGTGTGGGATGAGGAGAGACATTGTTGAGTTTGTGGCAAAGTGCTTGAATTGTCAACAAGTTAAATATGAGCACCAAAGGCCTAGAGGTTCAATGTAGAGGATACCCATTCCTGAGTGGAAGTGGGAGTATATTACCATGGATTTTGTTACCAGATTTCCCATGGCTTCGGGTATGTTTGATTCAGTTTGGGTAATTGTAGGCCAATTGACTAAGTCTGCCTACTTTCTACTAGAGAAGACTAGCTACAGTGTAGAGAAGTTGGCTAGGTTGTATATCTAGGATATTGTTAGGTTGTATGAGGTTCCGGTGTCTATAGTGTTGGACATAGGGTCTTTGTTCACTTCATATTTTTAGAAGGCTATACAGTATGGTTTGGGTACTAAGATGGATTTGAGTTCATCTTTTCACCCTCTGACTAATGGGCGGTTCGAGCGCACTATTCAAGTGTTATAAGATATGCTTCGAGCATGTGTGATAGAGTTTAGGGCTCGATAGGATTAACATTTGCCTTTAGCTGAGTTTGCTTACAATAATAGTTACTATTCCAGCATTTAGATGACATCATTTGATGCATTATATGGTCAAAGATGTAGGTCTCCTATCGAGTGGTTTGATTCACGTTCAGCTGATGTTTTGGGTGTTGACTTTCTCAAAGATGCTATAGATCAGGTCCGATTGATATAGAGTAGGTTGTTGACAGCCCAAAGCCGCCAAAAAAGTTATGCTGACAGGAGGAATTGACTTTTAGAGTTCATGGTTAGAGATAATGTGTGGCTAAAAGTATCACCCATGAAGGATGTGATGAGATTTGGGAAGAAGGGCAAGCTCAAACCTAGGTTTATTGTCCTGTTGAGATGTTGAGCAGGGTATGTGAGGTTTCTTATGAGTTAGCATTACCACTGAGATTATCGATAGTTCATCTAGTATTTCATGTCTCTATGCTCTGCCGATACATTCTAGATGAGTCACATGTGATTTCTTATGATTCAGTTGAGTTGGGTTCAGACTTGTCATATGAGGAAAAGCTGGTCACTATTTTGGATAGGTAGGTTTGGAGGTTGAGAACTAAGGATATGCCTTCAGTGAAGATTTAGTGGTGACATTGTCCTGTTGAGGAGGCTCCTTGAGAACTAGAGTCAGACATGCGGGCCAAATATCCCAACCTTTTTTAGGCTTCTAGTACCTTTCTTTTTCTTATATTTGGGGACGAATATTATTTTTAGTTGTGAATGATGTAATAACCTTGTCGGTCATTTTTTATCTTATCTGTGAAAATTACTACTTTGCCCTTTTGTAAGTTGTTTTGGACCTACTTTGAACTATCTATGTTGGTTGAACTAGAAACTTGTGTTTTGAAAGTGAAAAGTATGAGTTTTAGTTTTTTTAAGCTTAAATTGTTGAAAAGTGAATTTTTGTACCATTTTGAGTTTCAAGTTTGGATTGAGAATTTATCAATTCCATTAGCTCCAGAACGTTGAATTTGATCTAAGAGTAGTTGTGAAACTGAATTTGGAGTTAAAATGGAGATTGGGACCCAAAGTTACATTTTTAGTTGATTTTGGAGCCAAAGTTTGACTCTAGTTAACATTTGAAGTTCGGAAGCTCGGATCGAAATTTTGATGGTTCAAGTGGTTTCAAATGGTGAAACTAATGCTAGAAATAGTCTCGTTGTAATTTTTGGATTCTCCAAGAGCAATTTTAGTATTTTGAGTTTTTACTAGTTTTAACGAGCTTTATTGGTAACTGGGTCAAGGAGATCTCAGAATCAAATTCTGATAGTTTCGTTAACTCAGGATTGTCATTTCTGGTTGGAGTACATGTCTAGTTTGTGAGTATCAGGTTTCGGATGGACCTCGAGGGTCCGTTCCAGGAATTTGCAATAGCTAAGTTTGTTGATATCTGGTGACTCACCAAACCTTCTCCACGTCCATAGAGAGTCAGCCGCTTTGACCTCCGCATTCGCGGAGGTAGTCTAAGCATTCGCGGAGGTAGTGTACGCATTCACAGAATGTATTCCTCCTGTGATCCGTGTTTGCAGATGTGGGACCGCATTTGCGAAGAAAGACAACTTTATTCCCTTCTGTGTTTGCGAAGGTGTTTCGTGCCCGAGATAGTTTTTATCCTAGAAAACACTATTTTTATCCATTTTCAACATTTTCAAGCTTTTTGGGCAATTTTTGATGAGGATTTTCATGGGAAACTTTTTTATTAGTGTTTCTAATATAAAATTAATTAATTTCTATTACTTTCTCTTGATTTTGTCTTGAATTTCATGATTTTGAATGTTTAAAATTAGGATTTTCATGCCTATGATTAGAGAACTTTAAATATTGATTTCTCCTTCAATTTGAGCTCAATTTTAGTGAAATTTTCACCCACAAATTTCTTTTCTCACGTAGAATCTTAATTTTTAGTCAATTTCTAGATTCAAGAACTTCGAAAATTATCCCTAATTTTGATCTTTTTGCCCCCAAGTCTAATTCATGCCAATATGGGTATCAAAATTCATATCTTGATGTGTATTATCTATTCTTAATAGTTGTTGATTGATTCGAGTTAGCTTTTTAGGCTTGGGGATACTAGAAGCTTGGTACGGATGCAATTTTGACATTGAGGTAGGTTCGACTAACCTTTTTAGGATTGGATTTGAGTTATTGGATATGCTTATCTGATAATTGTAAGATATTGGATTGTTCCATGAGTAATTTCATTGGTGTGAAGGTACTTGGTATCGGTTAGGTTGGAATAGGAGTAAACTTGGGAATCTACTGGCAAATTGAGATGTATTCTTGATTTTGGACACTTTTGGATGTTGTTGTGATAATATGAGACAGTGGTATCATTTGAAAAACTTTCTGGTAATTGATGGTATTTAAGGTACTTCTGGGACTTATATAAACATATTGGGGAATAGTAAAGTCCAGTTTTATCGATATATTTGGCTATGGATACAAATATGGTACTTTGAGACATGGTGATGACTTGTGGTTCCAATTGTGATACTTGACATTATTTACCTGATTCTATGATGGTTATTTGCCGGTATTCCTATTATATTGTTGTTATATCCATTGATTTATGGAATTAGCATGTATCCATCTCATATTGTATCTGTACCACCTTTTGATCACGTGCAGGTGACAAGGTTGAGACATTAAAACACCTTTTTAAAACACCTTGACCACGACCAGGTGGTAAGGGTGAGATTGTACCACTTTTGAGATATTGTACCACCTTTTCAAAGCCCCTTGATCATGGGTAGGTGGCAACGTTGAGGTATTGTAACACTTTTTAAACCCTTTGACCATGGGCAGGTGGCAAGGTTGAGATATTGTGATACTTGAGAAATATCAGTACATGGTTTGCGAGGCTCCCTAGGTTCTACCTGATAGCTTTAGCTATGTATATGTGTACACCAGTTGTGCGACTGTTGTGATTCCACCCCATACATTGCATACATATATCATATTTTCATTGCATCATTGATTATTCTTTCTCTCTTTAACTATTCTTATAATTGAATATATATATATATATATATATGTGTGTGTGTGTGTGTGTGTGTGTGTATGTCTTTGTGTATGTGTAGGTGTGTGTGTATTGTGTACTAACTCCTTCATTGTAGGTGATAGAATTCTTAGTTGTTACATGCTTATTAAATTTTTCCTACTCAGTTAGTTGAATCTACTAGGTATATTGCGGTGTACTCACCCCTACTATGTTTCCTCCTTACAGATCGAGCACAAGGACTCCCACGTGGTAGTTGATCATATTTGAATGGAGTTTTCTTATCATTACTAGATTCCCACGGTAAGGCTCAGACTTCATGTCACAATTGTTTCCTTAAGACTTCTTTTGTTGTCATCCTTATCAGACTATGCATTTCCTTTATCAAAAACAACTTTTTATTTACTCATTCGTATTATGTAGAAGCTCTTGTACTGATGACTCCAGGTTTTAAAATTTTATGTTGAGTGTTGTGATTATTCTATTTTTCTTTTCTTTTCTTTAGTCACGATCCAGTTTTGGGTCATGACACTTTTAAAGTCCAGAAGATAAACTGATTCCAGTATTGTCATCGATGTTATATGTTGTTGCTCCAAGTTTTGCAACTCCCATTTCTACATGGAGTTTATACAAAATTGTAAGAACAAGATACTAATTTATGTATGTTAAGTAGGTTGTTGGGATGCAGTAATATCAGTCAAATGTCTATCCAAAAATTAAAATGAATAAAATAGATCATGACCTAATGAGACTGTATTACTTACTGATTTAAATTTTTTTATTCAACTGATGTGGTAATAATGTATCATTTTTTATGACAAAGGAACCTTTCAGTGAGTTAATACTTTTTAAAATATGAACTTTCTCTATGACAAAGTTATAGGCTACTCTTGCTTGGGCATCTATAATGAAGTTAAGTTCAGAAGATCACAGTGCAGCATAGTGGAGTAGCTGCAATTTTTACTAGACTTAGTTTAGAGATTTTTAATGATACAAAAAATAGTTTTGTCACATATGATTTGAAACTAACCCTTCTTCTATTTGTAATTTTTTTTCACTTCAGGATAATCTGTATTAAATGTAGTCTTCTACAACATTTGTTACCATAAATAATGAATGAAATTGAAAGATAAAAAGAGAAGGATTGAAAATGAAACAAAAATATGTACTTTGTTTCTCAATGTGAGTTCTGATAATTGTTCCATATTTCTTTCTCCCTTTGTAGATTCTTCTCATTTTTGTGTTGATTTAATGATTTGAGCGATTGAGTTTTTCTCTCAACTACGTTCAACTTTTGATAAAACATAATTTTTTCATGATTTCTTTATGAAACTTTTCACAGTTTTTTAGGTAGTCTATTTGACATTTGTGTTTTTTTGCCTAAACTAATTTGTTTATTCAATAGGAAAAAAATATTTATCAATAGTGAGTTTTCAAATACATGTTATTAATCAGCTCTCAAAGGTACAATTATCATGCACCGGGAGGGTACCTTTGGCGTGGCCGATACTTGAAGAACCATTGTTGATTTTCCAAGAAAACCAGTTGGTCTCATCATCACATCTTACTCGACAACGGAAAAAAATACTCAAATGAAAGACATCAATTAAGTAATAAAGTTCTTATGAAATAATCTCCAATAATCAAGTTCGGAAAATAAAAATACTCAACCATTCTCTACTCAATATCTATGAAGCCTCTACCTCTAACGTCTAGATGGTATCATGAAAGACCATGGCTACCCAACTCAAAGAAAATAAAAATAACCAACATGGGATGAAAAGAAAGACTCCACCGAATAGCAAGGAGGGCTCACCAACTCTGGATGCAAGGGAACTGAAACTCAATTGTGCGCCTGCTGAAGTCCTTTACCACATGTATTTGCATCATAAATGATGAAGGCTCAAATGGACGTAAGTACATGTAATATACTAGTATGTAAAATGGATCAAGAAAATAGATAAGCCTCAGACTCAAATCAATCAATTCGACTCGGAACTCGACTTATCAACTCATAATACCAATCAATAGATAATGTAAGTTTAAAGTTTAAAGTCATGCTTGGAAAACAAATTTAGCTCTATGCATCTCAATTTAAAATATGACATGCTCAATCAAGGATTTCTTGGAAGTTTCTCTAACTGACATAAATCCTACCACCATGAGTTTGGTGATGTATAACGATGTCAATGTTGTTGTCATGACCGTCCTAAACTCTCCTAGGTAAAGGACGTCAACCTCTCTCTCTCTCGGATCAAAAGAGAATGTCCATATTTTGGGACATGAGCCGCCAGAGTTAACTGAACGACTATCCTATGCTTGTAACTAGTTTTGGGGCGTTGTCCTCTAGCCCAACTCGATGCTCAATACTCCTTTCAAGACTAAAACGTACTCATGTAACTCAACTCAAATTCAACTTATTGAATTCATCTCATCTCATCTCTATTCAGTACTCATCAACTCAACTAATCAAAGAAATCAACCCTACATAAAATTTTAACCCAAACTTAGATGGTCATTTAGACTCCACTCAAGCAGGCCATCATATAATACAAGTAAGATGCTCGATGGACATGCAATTAAAATGCAACATGCTTCTCATACTCAGTTTACTCAACTCAGACAATTCCAGTCATGGACTCCATACGATCAAAGCAACAGTAGTCATATAGAATGATGCAATTCAAGACTCATAGTAAAGAATGCAAATGTTATACCTCAATCGTATGTAAATAGCAATTTATTCACTGACTCATTCATAAATATGCATGAATACTGAGAATAATTACAAATAACTCAAAGATTTTAATCATAGGGTTCTTTAATACTCAATAGTTTTACCAAACTTGGCTCAACAACGAAAGGGTGCATGGACGAACTCAGTTCTACACTTCAGGAAGCCTTACATACATGGAAATTAGAAGAACAATCAACTATCTTCCGATCCTCGCGTTTTAACTTGAAACCCTCACTCTTTTCCTTCTCTCATTACATACCTGGGATGAAGTTTGATGGTCAATTGACAAAGGTTTGTGCTCCAATTTCTCAAATCCCTAGTTCTTCTCTTCCTTTCCTTAGCCCTAACTTTTATTAGAATGATGTAAAAAGCTTAGGAATTGGTTTTAAAATCCTTTTTAGTTAAAAATGACCTATATTGATCGTAGATTAAGTTTAGGAAGGGTGGAGAAAAGTCTGGAATTTTCCACTAAAAAACTAAAATTTTTGCACTACGGCATACCAAGTCCACGTCGCAACTTGGGCACTTTTAGTGTAATTTTTCAAAAAAAATTTAATCGACTTCTAATCCCATCGAAAATGTTAAAATCACCACTAAGTGAAAGTATGTGACACAGTCTTGTTACAAACATGCACAAATTGAAAGTTCGCAACAAGTTCTCGACACGAACTTGTTACAGACTTTTCTAAAATTGTGTTTTTCACTGTAAAAAATTATCTTTTGATTCAGTTGCTCTAAAGTTCAACCAAGACCATTTTACTACATGAATCTTCATTCAAATCGTGATTCTGGCCTCAGATTTTCCAAAAAAAATTGGGAAGATGCATTACGCAAGTGTCTCTTATCTAGAGGTATTTAGTAATTTTACCAGGTGTAATAGTAACAGATTAATTTCATTCCAACCAGTTCTATTATTTTTATGACAACCTTCCTGAGTACGTTTTCCCAAATGAGCAAGCAAGTGCAAACATTAGACAATAGAACAATATTGAACTTACGAACGTGCAAGGTAAGAAATTGAAAAGCATATTCCTTTATTGATACTTTTACTTTTTGTATAGCATGGAATGTTTAGTTATAGCAAAGAGATTAAAGGATTATTTTGAATTTAATATCTTTTATTAAAAAAGGATCAAAATCTTTTCTTGATATTGTAATTAATAAGTTTATTATTGTAACTTAGGTGTGAGTCATACCACAGGTACTGATGGGATCTCGCCAAGTACTCAATAGGTAAATAAAGTAGATTGCAGAAGGTGCATATACATATTATCATAACGATCATCCTTGTAGTTCTTAATATTATATGTTTGATTGCCTACAATTAGACATATACTATTACCTTCTTGTCAGTAACGATTACACAGTGCCTTATTTCATTTGTGAGAAAAGAATTTTACCACCTAGATGTTGTAAGAAAGAAAGACTTGTAATACTATATTCTAAGATCATCCGTACATTTCAGTTAATTTGTTTTCCATTGGAATAGGACTTTGAAGGGGATCTACGCCAAAATCTTGACATTCAACATGATTTATATCTTGCTGGGTTGCAACAAAATAATTTCATTCCAACCAGTTCTATTATTTTTTATGGAGACCTGCCTAAGTACGTTTTCTCAAATGAGCAAGCAAGTACATACATTAGACAACAGAACAACACCGAACTTACGGACGTACATGGTAAGAAATTAAAAAGCATTATACTTTCTTCAGACTTTTACTTTTTCTATAGCTTGGAATGTTCAGTTGTAGCAAAGAGATTAAAGGACTATGTTGAATTTTATATCTTTTGTTAAAAAAAAGGATCAAAACGTTTTCTTTATATTGTAATTAATAAGTTCATTGTTGTAACTTAGGTGCGGGTCATAGCACAAATACTGATGGGATCTTGCTAGATACCCAACACGTAAGTAAAGCAGATTGCTAAAGGTGCATTTACATATTATCATAACGAACATCCTTATAGTTCTTAATAGTATATGTTAGATTGCCTACAATTAGACATATACTATTACCTTTCTGTCAGTAACTATTACACAATGTCTTATTTCATGTGTAAGAAAAGAATGTTATCTTCTAGATGCCCTAAGAAAGAAAGACTTGCAATACTATATTCTAAGATCATATGTACATTTTGATTGATTTGTTTTCTATTGAAATAGGACTTTGAACGGGATCTGTGTCAAAATCTTAACATTCAATATAATTTTTATCTTGCTAGGCTACAATAGAATAATTTTGTTCCAACCAATTCTATTATTTTTTATGACGATCTGCCTGAGTACGTTTTTTCAAATAAGCAAGAAAGTTCAGACATTAGACAACAGAATAACACCAAACTTACAGACGTGCATGGTATGAAATTTTCAAAAAATTCTTTCTTGAGACTTTTTCTTTTTTTATAGCACGAAATGTTCAATTCTAACAAAGAGATTAAAGGACTATGTTGAATTCAATATCTTTTGTTATAAAGAGGATCAAAATCTTTTTTTGATATTTAATTAATAAGTTTATTAGTGTAAAGGTGAAGAAAATAACATAACCCCATTGAGTCCAAGTCAAAATGACTTTACTCCCAATAGTGATATCCATGTAGAAGAAATTGCTACACCCAGAGCAACTACAGAGAATGTCATCGAGAGTATAAGGAAGAGTATTTCTTTTGGACCTTCAACTGTAGAATATAGAAGTACTCATGAATCATCCACCGTGGTAAGTAATTTGCTAAACTATTTTTCACCATGAATCTGAAATGTGGTTGTTTTGCAACATGGATAGATCTTGAATGTTGTTTTACCCTTCTAACGATCCAGTGTTTGTGCAGTCTTTTGATGAACATAATTTGGACTTCTCTTCAACAAGATGATGTTGCACAAAGCCAACCCAAAAATGAAATAGAGAAAGGTACTCTGTGATGGTGTTTGACGTGAATTTCGTCTTCTCTTATTATTGACTTAAGTACGTAATAATTTTCCTATTACTTCCACATAGAATCTGGCTATTCTCTGAGATAGAGGAATAGTTATTGTTGTTTTAGTGATAAGGACTTTAACAAAACTAGTTTTTAGCAGCAATAAATATGCACATCGATAAAGAGTGTTAAATATTTTACCAGTATATTAATAGGCTTTAGGGACATTTACAAAGAGTTCTAAAATGTAATTGTCACTAGTAATTACTTCTTAAGAAATATAATTAGTGACAAATAAGTTATTATCGTTAATTAATTGTTGCTAAAAATTATATTTGGTGTAGTCAAACTATAAAAGTACAAGATCACATAAGCCTACTAATCACACACATAAATATCATCATAATAGATGAAGAAATGTGAGTGATGAAGTGATAGATATTGATGTTATTATTTTTAAATGCAGATGTTATTGATGAAATTTAATCAATCAATTAGCCCCTAAAACTTTGGAGGATATTTGTTTTCCTGAAGTTTGTGTCTTATTTCTAAATTCTGATTATGGCAGATGTTGAAGATGTTTTCTTGATAAAAGTTTTTTGTTTCACTTTTTGGACACAAATGGACTATTGCTTTTGTGGGGAATTCCGAAGTTACTTGTTGGTTGTATATCATCCTCTGTTGGATCTTTTGATTAAGGGTGTTCATCAATTAGTTTCTATGATTTTGAAAGATTTTGAGACATTAAAGTTCTGTAATTTTAATATTCAGACCTTTCATGAAATGTTATACCAATACTAAACCTATTTATATATTTTAGTATTGTTCAGGTTTTCTCTTATGAATTTTAGTTTGATAACTTCTATTTGTTGGGCTTAGGTAGAAAATGATTATTTTAGTTTTTCTATTTAAGGATCAACTGGCGGAACAGAAAGAGACAATGAGAAAGCTTCATGCATTTGAGAATAAATATTTGTTAGGTAAAAAGATTATCAAATAGTTTCACATTTCTTCATGTTTATAAACATCATAGTTATCATTATCTGTTTAATGACAATCTTTTGTTGGATCTTTCGACAAATTATTTCCTTTTGAATAATGATTTATTCAAAAAAACCTTCTTATAAAATATTTATAGCAATCCAAAATGCTATTCATTGCACATAAGAATCCGTAAAGTTAGATGTGAGCCATTTTTATAATGAGGCGTATATCATCTATAAATAAAAAGTTGTAGAGTATATCAGATCCTTTTTTCAACTTTTATTCCTAGATTTGCCTCTATGGATAAGTTTAATTTATGACGTACTTCAATCATATAAATACCAATATATTTGTTATACCATGCCCACAAGTTTGACTAGGAAGAAGATAGCATAATGTTTTACTCTCTCTGTCACATTTTATATGGCACGGAGTATAAGGAAAAAAGAAAGACTTTTGAAACTTATATGGTTGTTAGATATTTGTATGCCTAAGAATCATTTCATCAAGGATATAAGAAAATTTTTATAGTGAAATTGTTTGTAATTTATATAAAGTGGCATTCTTTTTGAGACATAAAATGAGTTTCTAAGAAAAGGGGCCACATTAATGGGATAGAAAGAGCATAAGAAAAGGGATCACATAAAATGCACAATATAAGACTAACAAAAATGGAGGCTCTCTCTAACAAGATTTATTTTCAGTCTTTGACTCAAATTCAAGACCTCTAGCTAAGGGAGGATGAGACCCAATTATTATCTATTCTTGATTTATAGGTTAGTTTTTCTCTTAAACAATATTGTATATTTCAAAATAGAAAAGTAAAATATTTTAGGGAGGATCAAAGATATCATCGAACTTTGAGAAAAGGTTCATCCATGCCATCCATTAAAATTTAGGCTCATCCATGTCATTATCCTTCAACAAAGTGCTCATTCATGCCATTATTTTTAAATGAAAAATGACCAGATTTAAATAATGACTTTGCATACATCGCCAATAATTATATGGCCAAGTCATTAACGAAAATAGTTCTTTTTATAAAATGGCTTTAGGCCATTAATTTTAAGTCATCCATGCATAATTTGGCAAAATTTTAGGTTGAAGTATGTATTTGAGGCCACTAGTAAGAACTTAAGCCACCACTAGTTTATTTAAAATAAATTTTATTAGTATTTGCTTTTCATTTTCCACAAAGTTGAATTTGGTATAGTGTAAGAGGAGGCAGAAGCTAAATGGATTATTGAAATACAAACAAAAATTATATTCAACTCTTCACGTTATATCTCTTCATATACACACACAAAACTCTTAATATTCATCTCTTCTTTCCATCTAGGTGTCACATTTCTTGGGTTTTTAAGGTTATTTTTTATAGTGATTTTATAACATTTTTTCAATGAATTGAGTTATGATTTTTCAATTTTTTAATTAAGTTCTGAATTTTTCTTTTGTTTTATTTGAATTCTATTTTATTGTTTTGTGTTCTTGAATCTTGCATTGTATTTTATTTTATGAGTTTGAAAAAAGACCTTACATTTAGTTTATTTAATCAAAAACCACATATATGAGAATGTCGTTATTTATTTGTATGATAAAAATTGGGGATTTCTCTGAATTATCAATCAAGGCTCTATTAAACTAAAAAGAGATTTTTGTTTAGGCATTTTAATTTGATGAGTGCTTCAAGAAAATATTTTTGGGATTCCAAAGGCATCATGCATCTACTAACATGAGATATGATATGAATTTTTCTCTTATCACAACTCGAAATCCGGATGAGATGACACTCACCTAACCCAACAAGGCGAATCAGCCTAAAACCTAAACAACTCAATATAATAATAAAACAGAAGATAAACATTCTAGTAAGATAATTAAGCATAGGAAATCAAAAGCTACAACCATCTTAGAACTGGTGTCGCATGTACAATCCTTTAATAATAAGATTACTCAAATAAAATACAGGTCTCAATGTCTAGTCCTCAAATAGAATAAAATAAAAAATAGAGTCCTTGAAGGCCTGCTGAAGAAACACGAAACTACCTCACGAGTGATCCTGAAGCTCAATCCTGAAATAAGAAGGCTAGCAAGGAGAACCAGGCTCACAATCTACAAAAATGTAGCAAGGGGTGAGCACCAAACAACAGGGTATTCAGAAAATGGAAACAAACCTAAACTAAAGAAATGGAGACCACAAGTACTCCTATCCACCTAACCACATACCACTGAACTACTAACTTACACTCAGAAAAGTTCCAGCACAATACAATATGCATAGACATATATACACATCTCATAGGATAGTATCTCAAAATATCTAATGGTACACCAAGTTCAATAGTCAAATAGATCTCCAATAATATAAATAGACTTAACTTATTCACAATTTAACATATATTACATATACCCATATCAAGGAAGAGTGATGTGAGATGGTATGGATGCCATGTAATGTAAGTGATGCAATGCAATGTCAAATATTCATGATGAATATTTGTCTTACGATACACATCTGCTGATAAACTCAGATCGGAATCAATGGGGGCCTCACATGGACCATGTATCCGTCTGAACCATTTCCCTTCGGCATTTACTTTTATATTTAGCCAGAACCCATTTTGTTCGGCTTTTCATTTCTTTTCTTTTTTTCTCTAGCCAAAACCATTTCTCTTTTCTTTTTCTCTAGCCAGAACCATTTCCCTTTGGTTTTTTTATCATCAATGGATCATCGATGCAAGCATATAATTATAACACAATAGTCATGTTCATGAAAATAGAGTATGAACGATGTCCATATAAATCATGTATTTCAACAATCAAATTTGAGTAACTCACAAGTGCACAAGTATTCACAATACTACTTCAACATTATCACAATCTCAATATCAACATCAATTAATTCACAAGTCAAGATTTCAACATATGAACATTACTCAATCCAAAATCTCATGATTAAAGCCTATGATGATACAATTCTACCCCCAAACACTTAATTCCATAAACATAAGAGCATACAAGATTCAATCATACTTAACAAAAGGCTAGAAGTCCACTTGCCTTAGAAAAAGTCCTGAATCAAGTCAGTCATAAGTTTTTCCCTTTTTTGGATACTCTGAATCACCAAAATCTATTCAAATATAGCATCACAATTACATAACGAATCTAATGACACTAAAATCAATCAATTTGGACAAAAGGATAAAATGGTGAAAACTATCATGGCATAAAAAGTAATCAAAATTTGAAAATTAACACATGAAAATGCTCTCCAAGTGATAAGGAGTTCAACGGTGAAAACTATTTCGAAAATGGAGTTAAAATGAGGTAGAAATCATCAATTTAGTATTAGGAATTAAAGTTCAAAAAATCCCAAATTCTCCAATTAAAACTCCAAATTATAAGTTAAATACACAATTTAATCAATGAAAATTAAAGAAATAGGTTAGAAAATAGTTACCCAATAGATTTGTCAGGAAAAACCTTGAACAATTTCTAAAAAATGAAGTTTAGAATATTAAAAATGGTGAAAAAATGTCCAAACCCGTCACTTAAAAGTTTAAAACTAATCAGGTACATTTTGTGCTCTTGAAGCCAGGGCTTCCCCAACACTCCACGAATGTGAAGCCTATGCTTCCCCATACTCCGCTAACGCGGACCCTCTCCCACGAACGTGAAGGTCCAAATAATTTGACCTCCGCGAATGCGTAGAATAAAATTCACCTGTACTTGATATTGTTCAAACCAGAAAAACACAACATAGAAAAATCATGAAATGGACCCTCCGAATTTGTTTGAAACCCTGTGAACACAAACCAAATATGAAAATCTACCAAAAATGACATTTTGGGCTCAATGAAACCGTCAGAATTCAAATTCAAGGTCTCCTTGGCCTGGAACCCGAGAAAGATAGTTTAAACTAGTTTAGGACTCAAATACTCAAAATAACCTCGGAAGATCTAAAGATTACAACGAGACCATTTCTAGTGTTAATTTCATCACTTGGAATCACAAGAACAAACGAAATTTCAATTCGAGCTTCCGAACTTCGAATATTGACCAAAGTCAAACTATGATCCAAAATCAATTGAATAAGCAACTTTGGATCCAAAATCTTTGTTTTAACTCTGAATGCAGTTCTTCAAGTTCTCCTAAATCAGATTCTATATTTTGAAGATGATGGAATTGACAGAATGGAATTTTTTAACTCGAAACACAAGGTGTCTACAAAACTCAATTTTTAACTTTAAGCCTTTAAAAACTCTTTCTTTAGTAAAACTCCAACTTTTTACAAGGTTTTCAAAATCCAACTTTTAGCCTAAACAAAAAATGATCCAAGGCAACTTTTGAGAAGGGCAAAATGGAAAATATTATATTAAAAAAAACCATAAATGACCTTCGAGGTCATTACTTCATGCATTACTAAAAATAATGTTCGTCCTCAAACATGAGATAAGAAACATAACTATAGGCTTAAAAAGTTGAGGGCATTGGACACACATATCTGACTCTATCTTCTAAGTAGTCTCACTCTCGGGCCTATGGCTCAATTGGACATTTACTGAAGCGATATCCTTACTCCTTAACTTCCTCACCTACTTGTCCAAAATGGCTACTGGCTACTCCTCATAAGTCAAATCAGGGCTCAACTCAACTGAATCCATGAAAATCACATGAGACTCGTCCGGGATGTAATGTTGCAACATTGAGACATGAAACACTGGATGAACTAATGACAAGTTAGGTGGAAAGGAAAGTCTATAAGACACCTATGCCACTCTATTTAGAAACTTTAAAAGACCAATAAACCTTGAATTGAGCTTGCCCTTCTTCTCGAATCTCATGACACCCTTCAAGGGTGAGACCTTCAACCATACCATGTCCTCAACCATGAACTCTAAGGGTCTAACCCACCTATCAGCAAAGCTCTTTTGGCAACCCTGGGTTGTCATCAACCTACTCTAAATCAAACGCACCTGCTCTAGATCATCTCTCAATATGTAATAACCTAATTGGTCAATTTTTGCCTTATCTATGAGAATTACTATTTTACCCTTTTGTAAGTTGCTTTACGACTATTTTGAACTATCAATATTATCGAAGCTAAAGTTCAGAGTTTTAAAAATGGAAAATATGAGCTTTGACACTTTCTTGAAGCTTAAGTCGTTGAAAAATGAGTTTTTATATCATTCTGAGTTTTTGATATCGAATTGGAGATTCGTCAATTTCATTAGCTCCAAAATATTGAAACTAGACTATGAGAAGTTATAGAACTGAATTCAGAGTTTAAATGAGATTTTTGGCCCAACATTATGATTTTAATTGTTTCTGAAACCAAAGTTTAACTTTAGTCAATATTAGGAGTTCGAAAGCTCATATCAAAATTTTGACAATATCAATAGTTTTGAATGGTTAAATTAACGCTAGAAATGGTCTCATTATACTTTCAGAGTTGTGGAGGGCAGTTCTGGTATTTTGAGTTTTAAACTAGTTTCATCAAGTTGTATTGATAATTATCGTGAGGAGGCTATGAAATAGATTTTGGATGATTCCGCTGAGTCTGGATCACTGTTTCTGGTATGAGCACATATTCTGTTTATGTAATGCTGAGTTAGGATGAGTTTTGAGGGTCCATTCCGAGTAGGGAATTGGACTTGGTTTGCTGATATCTGGTGTAGGTGATTTTGCCCTCTGCGTTCGCGCCTCTCTCCATGCGTTCAATGAGGGTAAACCTTCTTAACCTTTGTGTTCGTGAAGATGGCTCACGTTCACAGAGGGTTGACTATTCTGGCCCTCGTGTTCACAAAGGCCTGTCCGTGATCACGAAGAAGCCTTTTACCTGGACAGTTTTAAAACACAAAAATCATCATTTTCATTCTATTTTAGAACTTTCAAAGCTTTTGGGGTGATTTTGAAGAGAGATTTTAGAGGAAATATTTTGGGTAAGTGATTCTAACACTATTTTAATCATTTTTCATAGGTTTTATCTTGATTTGGTCTTGAATTTCATGATCTTAAATGTCCAAAATTGGGGGTTTTAGACTATGAATTCTAAACTTTAAATGTTGATTTCTCACTTGTTTTAAATCTAATGTTTAGTGGGATTTTCACCCACGAACTCCATTTTTTCGTGTAGAACTTGATTTTAAAATCAATTTTCATATTTGAGAACTTTGGATTTTAGCCCTAAAATTTACCATTTTAGTCCTAAGCCTAATTCATGCAAGTATGGGTATCAAGATGCACCTTTTGATATGTAGTATCTAATTTTGATAGTGATTGATCGATTTGAGGGTCGTTTGGAGGTTTGTTGATTGAAAACTTATCTGAGTGCGATTTCGGCATTGAGGTAGATTTGGCTAACCTTGTTAGGACTGGATTTGAGTTATTGATCATGTTTATATGGTAATTGTGAGATCTAGACTAATTCATGAGTAATTGTGTTGATGGGATGAAATATTGATGGAAATGTGATTTCGATTAAGCCGTATTATAAGTAATTGTGACTCTATTGTTATTCTATGACAGAAACTTGTGGGTTAAGGTCTTGTGAGATGTTATTATGATAAATGGAGGCTTATGATGCTACTTGGGGAAAGCATTTTGGTAACTAGATGAATAATGAGACATTTTGATGACTATATACATAACTTGTGGACGAGTAGGGTTTGGTTCTTGTGTTGTACTTGATTCGGGGATGTAATTAAGATGTGTATATATTTCTATGATGAGTAAGGTCTAGTATATGTATTATATATGATTTTTGGATATAATTACAATATATGTGTATCTTGGGGACAAGTGAGGTCCAGTACTTGCGACATACTTATTTCAGGAACATAATGATAATGGGTTTATATTGTGGGGACGAGTGAGGTCCGGTATTTTTGGCATGTTTGATCATTGATATGGTTATGATTACCTAAGATGTTATGATAAATTTTGACGCTTGAGCTTATATTCCATGTTTATGTGAGGCTTATATTGTATCACTCTCATTATGATGTTGTTATAAGTATGCACATATTTGAGCGGATATCATTGCCTTGTGTTGTATTATATTACATTGTATCACCCCTTGACACGACTAGGAGGCAAGGGTGAGATCTATACTTATATATCCCTTAACCACAAGCAGATGGCAAGGTTGAAATATTACAACACCCCTTGACTATGGGTCGGTGGAAAGGCCTATATGCTTTGATACTCTTGACCACAGGTAGGTGGCAAGATTGAGAGACACTTGATGCATAATTTGATGATACTTTGTACATTGTGTATATATTGCTTATGGTGTTGTAATGTTGGACATGTGAGAGATATTATAAGGCTTTATGTATATTTTTATAGTGTATTAACCCCTTTTGGATGCAGGTGTAGGATTCTTTGTTATTACATACTTGTTCGATTTCTCTTACTTAGTCGATTGAACCTATAGGGTATATTTCGATGTACTCACCCCTAATTTGTTTTCTCCCTACAAATCGAGTACAAGGACCCACACAAGGTATTTGACTCACTCTAGTTGAGCATTTTCTACATCCATTCAGATTTTACCAGTGAGGCTCAGACTTTGAGTCATCGTTACTTTCTTTTAGACTTTGTATCAGATGTTTTGAGATAACCTTATATTTTATTTTGAGATAGTGTATTTACTCTTCCATACTATTATAGATTCTCTTATACTCATGACTCCATGTTTTGGGATATTGGATGTTGTGTTGTGAAGGTTTTTATTTTATTTCATTCTTCTTTGGTTGTAATTTGATTTTGGGTCGTGACAAATTTGGTATCAGTGCTCTTGATTTGTTGGGCTCGTGAGTCAGGGTGTCTAGTAGAGTCTTGTAGATCAGGTTGTTGACATCGAGACCCATCTCCACAAGGCTACAAGATGCTCTTTAGGAATAACTTTCATGTCTTGATTTTGATTCATGCATTTCATTATATGGCATGCTTTGAAAGTGTCTAATTTACTCCTTCTGTGTCGATGTTAATTACAAGATTTTGACGATCAGTGTGAGAGCCTGAGTTAGCTGATGTGGATTCTACTCACAGTCTAGGCAGAGTTTGGGATAGGGCTAGGGGAAGAGGTCTTGCAAGAGGGGAAACTCTACCGAGGCGAAAAATGAGATCGGTTTCTCTAGAGCTTGTTTATGAGCCAGAGGGACCTACAGATCCTATTCCACCACCCTCAGCTCTAGCCCCTACACCCTCAGTTTAGGAGTTGCTATTGAGATTACTGGCTAGATTAGAGGGAGCTCCTCCAACTCCAGTTATAGTTGATATACCAGTTTCTACAACATCGGTCGATCTTACTATAGCCCCAGCCAAGCCAGCTATGGTGCATATGGGTCCTTCTTCTGTTCCAACAGACCCTCTTATGATTGTTGTGACTCTACTACAGGCATCCCAGTCAAGTTTGAGTTCTCAGTATCAGATCTTGGCAGTTGCTCCATCGATAGCTCCACCCTTATTTATGGTGCCACCTTCTTTTGGCAGTCCATCCATGTCCGCAGCTGAGTAGAAGAGTTTTGAGAGGTTCATTCAACCAGGTCCTTTGATATTTGACAGTACCCCGAGTGATAGAGCTTATGATTTCTTGTTAGAGTGTCAGGACCAACTATGTAATTTGGCTAACTTAGAGTTGCACGGAGTTGCTTATACTACTTATCAGTTTACCAGCCTCGCCAAGGAGTGGTGGAGGTCAGTCATGGCTCATCGATCTATTGGATCTCTAGTTATGACTTAGGAGTAGTTTACAAAGATACTTTTGGAGAGGCTTGTCCCATACACCCTTCAAGATGTCATCGGGATAAGTTTGATAGGCTTCAGCAGGGTTCTATGTTTGTGTTAAACTATGAGGCTAGATTTCATACATTGTCCAGATATGCCTTATCCTGCATCCCTGCTAAGTTTGAGAGGATTTTGCATTTTTCCAAGAGATTGACAGGGTATCTTTATGAGGCCAGCTACAACTTCCTTGGTCTTAGCTGGATGCACATTTTAGAGTGTTGTTTATCATGCTCGTATGATAGAGAATATTCAACATGAGAGATAAAGTGGCAGGAAGAGGTTTCATCAACATGGGTAGTGTAGAGGTCACCTGCCATGGGATAGGGAGTTTCAAAGGCAGAGACATCAGGATCGGGCAATTTAGGCAGCTCTTCCAGCATTTGACAGTGTTGACAGGTTTAGGCCTACTCAAAATGGTCGTGATAATTCTCTTGGTTCGGTCAGGCGTAGTGGTTCTTTGGCACAGTTATCTCAGAGATGGGATCCCCGAGCCTGCTATGTTTGTGATGAGGTTGGGCACTTTGTTAACCGTTGTCCATATCATGCTTTTCCCACCCAGGCTTTAGGGTCTCAGCCAACCTGTCTAGCCTCAGCACCAGCAGCTAGAAATCTCACAGGGCATGAGGAGAGGTACCAAAGGAGGATGTGACACAGTGAAAGGTGGAGCCAGTGGAGGCCCACAAGCTAGTAATGATCATAGAGTTTGTTATGTTGTTCAAGATAGAGTAGAGGCAAAGGCTTCTAATACAGTTATCATAGGTATGGTTTTGATGTGCCACCCTTTAGCTCAGTTTTATTTGATCCAGGTTCTACTTATTATTATATATCAGCTTACTTTGCTTTGGATAATGTTATTATGTGTGAACCATTTGTCGAGCCTATTTGTGTTTCCACTATGGTAGGTGAGTCTTTAGTGGTGAATCATGTGTATCGAGGATGTGTTATGACTTTTATGGGTAGAGATGTTGTTGTTGACTTAATATTGTTAAATAAGGTAGACTTTGATATGATATTGGGTATAGATTGGTTATCACCTCATTATGTTATTCTTGACTATTATGCGGAGACCGTGACTATCTTATCCAAAGTTACCTCACTTGATATGGACCAGAGCACCTAGCTCCTATCCTAAGAGAGATTTTTCTTATATGCATGTTTTTCGATTGATGGATAATGGTTGCTTATCTTATTTAGCTCATGTTTGGGTTGTTTCTCAGGAGTCCCCATCATTGGAGACCACCAGGGTTGCTAGAGAGCTTACGAATGTATTCTCGACTAATTTTCCTGGTGTTCCTCTGGATCATGATATTGACTTTGATATTGATGTGGAGTCGGGCACTAACCCCATTTCTATTGCCCCCTATCAGATGGCTTTGGCTGAATTGAAGGAGTTGAAGGAGCAATTACAAGACCTGTTAAAGAAAAGGTTCATTCGTCCGAGTATGTCCTCTCAGCGTGCTCTTATCCTATTTGTGAAGAAGAAGGATGGCACTATGTGTATGTGTATTGACTATCGCTAGTTGAATAAAGTGACCATCAAGAATATGTATCCTTTGCCTCGTATTGATGATCTTTTTTACCAGTTGCAGGGTGCCTCGGTATTCTCCAAGATTGATTTGAGGTCTGGCTATCATCAATTAAGAGTTTGGGATTCTGATATCCCAAAGATAACTTTTAGGACCTATTATGGGCATTATGAGTTCATGGTCATATCATTTGGGTTGACTAATGCCCCAGCTACTTTTTTGGAGTTGATGAGCCAAGTGTTCAACCCTATCCAGATATCTTTATGATTGTGTTTATAGATGATATCTTGGTTTATTCCAAGAGTGAGGTCGATCATGTTCAACATTTGAGAATTGTACTTCAAAGGTTAAGGGAAGAGAAGTTATATGTCAAGTTCTCAAAGTGTGAGTTTTGACTTGAATCCGTCATATTTCTTGGGCATGTTGTGTTAAAATAGGGTATTATGGTTGATCCAGCCAAAGTGGTAGCTATCTATGAGTGGGTTAGGTCTACTTCTATGACTAAGATTTAGAGTTTCATTGGTTTGGCAGGGTATTATCGACGTTTTGTTCAGGGATTCTCTTTTATAGCAACCCAATTAACTAGATGACCCAAAAGGATATGTCATTTTAGTGGTCTGAGGAGTATAAGGCAAGCTTTCAAAAGCTCAAGGATTTGTTGACTTCAACACCCATACTTGCTTTACCCGAGGAGGGAGTGCCATTTATGGTATATTGTGATGTGTCTGGTGTGGGTTTTGATGGTGTATTGATGCAAACAGGGAAAGTGATAGCTTATGCTTCTAGGTAGTTGAAGGTTCATGAAAGAAACTACCCTACCCATGATTTGGAGTTAGTTGTTGTTGTGTTTGTGTTGAAGTTGTGGCGACATTATCTTTATAAGCATTATAAGATTTTCACCGATCACCGAAGTCTTAAATACATCTTTTCTCAATCTAATTTTAATATGAGGCAGCGTAGTTGGTTTGAGTTTCTTAAGGATTATGATATCTCTATTTTATATCACCCTAGGAAGGCAAATATTATGGCAGATGCTTTGAACCAAAAGGCTAGTGATATGGGGAGTTTGGCACTCTTGAGGGTTGAGGAGAGGTCCTTAGCTTTGGAGGTTAAGTCACTCGCTAGGCAGATGGCGTGTTTGGATATTTCTCCTCTCTAGAGTATTTTGGCCTCTGTAGAGGCTAGATCTTTATTGCTGCACCAGATTTGTGCTCATTAGTTTGAGGACCCCAGATTGTGCTTGAGTTGTGACCAAGTGTTGATGGGTGAAGTCAAGATGGCTACTATTGATTCTAAGGGAATATTGAGGAATAATGGTAGAGTTTATATTCCTAAGATGCGAGTTTGGGTGAGATTGATATTAGATGAGGTGTATTGTGCTAGATATTTTATACATCTGGGTGTGGCTAAGATGTATCATGATTTAAAATAGCATTATTGGTGGTTTGGAATGAGAAGGGACCTAGCTGAATTTGTGGCAAAGTGTTTGAATTGCTAATAAGTCAAATATGAGAACCAAAAGCCTAGTGGGTCGATGTAAAAGATGTCCATTCCTAAGTGGAAGTTGGAAAGAGTGACTATGGACTTTGTTATAGGTTTGCTCATGGCTTTGAGCAAGTTTGATTCAGTTTGGGTAGTGGTTGATCATTTGACCAAATCAGCTCACTTCTTACTAGTGAATACTAGCTACAGTGCGAAACAGTTGGCTAGGTTGTATATTTGGGTGTTGTCAGATTACATGGACGCCAGTGTCTATAGTACCAGATAGGGAATCTGTGTTCACCTCTCATTTTTGTTGGGATCTATAGTGTTATTTGGGTACTACAGTAGATCTGAGTTTAGCTTTCAACCCCTAGATAGATGGTCAGTCCGAGCACACCATTCAGGTGTTGAACATGTTACGAGCTTGTGTGATTGATGTTGGGGCCTAGTAGGACCAACACTTACCATAGGTAGAGTTTGCATATAATAATAGTTACTATTCCAGCATTCAGATGGCACCATTTGAGGCTTTGTATGGTCGGAGGTGTAGATCACCCATTAGATAGTTTGATTTAGGTTCAGAAGATATGTTGAGTGTGAACTTACTAAGAGATGCCATAGATCAGATTCGTTTTATTCAGAGTAGGCTATTGATAGCCTAAAGTCGCCAAAAGAGTTATGATGACCAGAGGACTAGGCCTCTGGAGTTCTCTGTTGGTGATAGTGTTTGGCTAAAGGTTTCACCCATGAAGGGTGTGATGAGATTCGAAAAGAGGGGCAAACTTAGTTTCAGATTCATTAGCCCATTTGAGATTTTAAGGAGAGTTGGTGAGGTAGCCTATGAGTTAACATTACCACCACGATTTTTATCAGTACACCCTGTGTTTCATACTTCTATGCTCCGTCGGTACATTCCTGATGAGTCCTATGTGATCTCTTATGATTTTGTTGAGTAGGGTCTAGATTTGTCCTTTAAGGAGGAGCCTATAGCAATATTGGACAGGCAGGTTTGAAGATTGAGATTCAAAGATATACCTTCTATGAAAGTTAAGTAGAGGCACTATTCTATTGATGAGGCTACTTGGGAGTTGGAGTTTGATATGCGAGCCAGATATCTCAACCTTTTTTAGGCTTCAGGTATTCCTTTTATCTTTATGTTCGAACATTATTTTTAGTGGTGAATGATATAATGACTTGGTTTGTCATTTTTAGCCATATCTATCATAATTACTATTTTATCCTTATGTAAGTTGCTTTGGGCCTAATTTGAACTATTTGTATTGTTGGAATTGAAATTCAGAGTTTTTAAAATGGAAAATATGAGTTTTGGTACTTTTTGGAAGCTTCAGTTGTTCAAAAAGTGAGTTTTTGTATCATTCTGAGTTTCTAGTGTCGTACCAGAGATCCATCAATTTCATTAGTTCCGAAATATCAAAACTAGACTATGAGAAGTTATAGAACTGAACTCAGAGTTAAAACGAGGTTTTTAGGCGCAAATTTGTAATTTTAGTTGTTTTCAGAAGTCAACATTCAGAGTTCGGAGGTTCAAATTGAAATTTTGACAGTTACAATAGTTTCAGATGGTGAAACTAATGCTAGAAATGGTCTCGTTATATTTTTAGAAGTTGTCAAGAGTAGTTTTGATATTTTGAGTTTTAAACTAGTTTCATCGAGTTTCATTGGTTAATGTTAAGAGAAGACCTTGAAATTGATAATGATTTTGTTGAGTCCAGATCATTGTTTTTGGTATGGATACATATTTTGTTTGTGTCATTCTG
Source organism: Solanum aculeatissimum (assembly GCA_038996855.1). Taxonomy (NCBI): domain Eukaryota; kingdom Viridiplantae; phylum Streptophyta; class Magnoliopsida; order Solanales; family Solanaceae; genus Solanum; species Solanum aculeatissimum. The sequence continues at coordinate 41,732 of JBCEWC010000095.1, read as the reverse complement.
AGTTTGGATGAGTTTTGAGAGTCCGTTTCGAGTAGAAAATTGGACATGATTTTGCTGCTTTTGCGGATATCTAGTGCAGGTGATTTTAGCCTCCACGTTTGCGTCTCTTTCCACGCGTTCACAAAGGGTAAACACTCTTGACCTCCGTGTTTGCGGAGGGTTGACTGTTCTAACCCCCACGTACGCAGAGGCTTGTCGCAATCGCGGAGAAGGCTTTTACCTGGACAATTTTAAAATACGAAAATCACTATTTTCATTCTATTTTTAAACTTTCAAGGCTTTTGGGGCGATTTTGAAGAGAGATGTTTGAGGAAGTATTTTGGGTAAGTGATTCTAACATCAATTATTTTTCATAAGTGTTATCTTCATTTTGTCGTGAATTTCATGATTTTAAATGTCCAAATGGGGATTTTTAGACTATGAATTATAAACTTTAAATGTTGATTTCTCACTCGTTTAAAATTATGTTTTTAGTGGAATTTTCACCACAGACTCTATTTTTCGAGTAGAACTTAATTTTAAAGTCAATTTTCATATTTGAAAACTTTGAATTTTAGTCCTAAAATTGACCATTTTACCCCTAAACCTAATTCATGCCAATATGGGTATCAAAACACACCTCTTGATGTGTAATATCTTATTTTGATAGTGTTTGATCAACTCAAGGATCGTTTGGAGGTTTGAGTTGATTGAAAGCTTGTCCGAATGCAGTTTCGACATTGAGGTAGGTTTGGCTAACCTTGTTGGGACTGAATTTGAGTCATTGATCATGTTTATGTGGTAATTGTGAGATCTAGAATGATTCATAAGTAATTGTATTGATGAGATGAAATATTGATGAAAATGTGATTCTGCCTAAGCTAAATTATGAGTAATTATAACTCTATTGTTAATCTAAGACGAAAACTTGTGGGTTGAGGTCCTGTGAGATGTTATTATGATAAATTGAGGCTTGTGATGCTACTTAGGAAAAACATTTTGGTAATTGGATGAATAATGAGACATTTTAATGATCATATACATCCCTTGTGGACGAGTAAGGTCTGGTTCTTGTGTTGTACTTGATTCAGGAATGTAATTAAGATGTGTCTATATTTCTGGGATGGGTAAGGTCCGCTATTTATGTTATATATGTTTTTTGGATATAATTATGATGTATGTGTATCTTGGAGACGAGTAAGGTCTGGTACTTGTGATATACTTATTTCTAGGACATAGTGATAATGGATTTATATTGTGGGGACGAGTGAGGTCTGGTATTTTTGGCATATTTGATCATTGATATGGTTATGATTACCTGAGATACTATGATAGATTGTGACACTTGAGCTTATATTCCATGTTTATGTAAGGCTTATGCGTCTTATTCTCGTTATGATATTGTTATAATTATACACATATTTGAGTGGATATCATTATCTTGTGTTGTATTATGTTGCATTGTATCACCCCTTGACCCGAGTAGGAGGCAAGAGTCACATGTTCCACAGAGGTACCAACCCCTTGACCCGGGTAGGAGGCAAGGAGGAGATCCATACTTATATATCCCTTGACTGTGAGTAGGTGGCAAGGTTGAGACATTATAACACCCCTTGACCATGGGCAGGTGGCAATACCTATACACTATGATACTCTTGACCATGGGCAGGTGGCAAGACCTATACACTATGATACTCTTGACCACGGGCAGGTGAAAAGATTGAGAGACACTTGATGCATGATTTCATAATACTTCATACACTGTGTATATATTGCTTATGGTATTGTAATGTTGGACATATGGAGATCTTATAAGGCTTTATGTATATTTTTATTGTGTACTAACCCCTTTTGGATGCAGGTATAACATTATTTGTTATTACATGCTTGTTCGATTTCTCTTATGCAGTCGATTGAACCTATTATGTATATTTTTATGTACTCCTCCATACTTTATTTCCTCCCTACAAATCGAGTACAAGGACCCACACAGGGTAGTTGACTCATTCTAGTTGAGCATTTTTTGCATCCATCCATATCTTACCGATGAGGCTCAGACTTCGAACGGTCATGAATCTTTGGGATTATCTTTATTGATTCCTTTTAGATTTTTTATCAGACGTTATGAAACAATCTTGTATTTTATTTTGAGATAGTGTATTTACTTTTCTGCATTATTATAGATACTCTTGTACTTATTTCATTCTTATTCCGATTGAACCTATTATGTATATTTTTATGTACTCCTCCATACTTTATTTCCTCCCTACAAATCGAGTACAAGGACCCACACAGGGTAGTTGACTCATTCTAGTTGAGCATTTTTTGCATCCATCCATATCTTACCGATGAGGCTCAGACTTCGAACGGTCATGAATCTTTGGGATTATCTTTATTGATTCCTTTTAGATTTTTTATCAGACGTTATGAAACAATCTTGTTTTTATTTTGAGATAGTGTATTTACTTTTCTGCATTATTATAGATACTCTTGTACTTATGACCCTAGATTTTGGGATATTTGATGTTGTGTTAGGATGGTTTCCGCTTTATTTCATTCTTCTTTGGTCGCGACCCGATTTTAGGTCGTGACATAACATATCAACACCCGTACTCACCAACGATACTGAGTCAAACCATCTGATAGGCAATCTACATCTTCGGCCATACAAAGCCTCAAAGGGAGCCATCTAAATGCTGGAATGGTAATTGTTGTTGTACGCAAACTCCGCCAAGGCTAAGTGATTTGGCACCAAAATCAATAACACATGCCCAAAGCTTATCGTCTAACACCTGAATCGTCCTCTCGAACTGTCCATCAGTGAAGGGGTGAAAAGTTATACTCAGATCCAAATGGGTACCCAAACCATGTTGTAAAGCTTTCTAAAAATTTAAAGTAAACAGTGACCCACAATTTAATAAAATAGACACTGGGACTCCATGAAGTCTCACAATCTGACTAATATAAAGTTGGGTCAGTCTCTCAGCTATATACTTCACTTTGACTATAAAGAAGTGGGTGGACTTGGTCAATAAATCCACCACCACCCAAATGGAGTCAAAACCCCCAACTGTAGGAGGTAACTCAACCACAAATCCCATGGTAATGGGCATCCTCTGCATCAAACCTCCAAGCCTTTTGTGTTCATATTTGACTTGTTGGCAATTCAAGCACTTCACCATAAACTCAGCAATGTCTTTTCTCATCCCCCACCACAAATAATATTATTTCAAATCATAGTACATTTTCGCTGCCCCTGGATGAATGGAATATCTAGTACCATGAGTCTTCTCAAGTATCAATTTGATCAAATCATCCACCTTGGGCACACAGATATGACTCTCAATCCTCAAAATCTTATAAGAATCAAGCACTGCTTCTCTAGCTTCACCTCTAGCCACTTTATCTCGAATTATACATAATTTCTCATCCTCAAATTGTCTCTCACGAATCTGATCCATAAAAGATGAGTGAACCTTAATAGAAGCAAACACTCCACCCTGATCTAAAATTTGCAATCTAACTAATCCATTGGCCAACCTCTAAACCCAAATTCTGGTTGTGATGGCACTCACCTAGCCCACAAAGGTGAGTCAACCCAAACCTGAACAACCCCAAAGACAATAACAAAAATGAAAGATAAATAGTCTAATATCATAAATAAGCATAGAGAAACTAAACTACAACCATTCTAGAACTGATGTCATATGTACAAGTCTTTAATAATAAGAATACTCAAATGATGATACAAGTCTCAATGTCTAGTTCTAAAATAGAAAATAACATAAAGCAGAATCCTTGAAGGTCTGACAGAGAGACACACGACTACCTCTTAAGTAATTTGGAAGTTTGATCTTGTAATAAAGAAGTCTAGCAAGGGGAACCGGGCTCACAACCTTCAAAAATGTAGAAAGGGGATGGGAACCAAACAACTCGGTACTCAACAAATGGAAACTAACCTAAAGTAAAGTAGTGAAGAACATAAGTACTCCTATCTACCCAACCACATACTGTCGAACTACACACCTGCACTTAGAAAAGTCCCAGCACAACACAATATACATGAACATATATACACATCTCATAGAATAGTGTCCCAAATTATCCAATTGATACTTAAAGTCATATAGTATAATAGATCTTCAATAACATAGACAGTTCTAGCTTATTCACAACTTCACACGCAATACATATCATAATGTCAAAGAAAGGTTGAAGTGAGATAGAGTGAATGCAATAGAATGTTAAAAATACAATGCAATGTCAAGTAATTGTGATGCATGTTTGTCCTACCTATACACATTCGCTGATAAAATTAGGTCAAAACCCATGGAGGCCACACATGGATCATGTATCTGTGAACATTGTCGGCAAAGACCATGGCCAATGCTCACCCAACTAGAAGAAACCTCGACCATATCATCAGTCAAAATATTACCTCAACTTGCTTACAGAAACCTCAGCTAATCATCGACTGGTAGAGACCTCAGCCACCAACCCACCTTGCACATCTCTCAGTCGTAGCCACCACAAGTATCAATATACAAGTAATAGTGAATGAAATGTACACAATCTCAGTATCATCACAATTTCAATATCATCACGATCTCAATGTAATCACAATCTCAATATCATAAACAAAATCTAAATATTGATACCATCTCAATATCAAATAACATAATTCACAAGATCACATATGTCACTAATCTACAATTAATTCACAAGTCAAGATTTCACAACATGAACAATTATCCAATTCAAAATTCCATCATCAAAGCCCACAATAGTACAATCCTATCCCGATTCGTATCCCAAATCACCCAAATCTGCACATATAGGAGAATACAAGGTTCAATTATACTTAACAAAAGGTTAGAATTCTACTTGCCTTAGAAGAAGTCTCAAATCAAGTCAAATCTATGGCTTTTCCTCTTTAACAATACTCCAAATCACTATAATTTATTAAAATATAGTATCACAATCACATTACCAAACTAATAACATTAAAATCAAACAATTTGGGCGAAAAGGGTAAAATGGTAGAAAATTCCATGTTGAAAAGGGTCCCCAAAATTCGATAATTTTTACATAAAAATAATCCTCAAGTAATAAGGATTCTAATGGCGAAAATCATTTCAAAAATGGAGTTAAAATAAGGTCATAATCAATAATTTAGTATGAGAAATCAAAGTCCAAGAGATCCCCAATTTCTTCAATTAAAAACTCCAATTTCCGAGTTAAAATTACAAATTAATCAATGGAAATTAAAGAAATAGATTAGAAATTAGTTAGCTAATGTTCTTGCCTCGAAGAACATTGAAGATTCTTCTAAGAACTGAGCTTTAAAAATGGTGGGAAAATAGGGAAACCATCACTTTTAAAAAATTTAGTATTTCAAGAAAATTAATGATCAACGAGCGCCAGAGCATTATTCGCGAATGTGAAAGCCAAGCCAAATCCCACACTCTGCGAATGCAAAGTGTCCATCCGCGAACACAGAGAGATAACAACTTGTGCTCCGCGAATGAGGACCTCACCTCTGTGAATGCGGAGGTCAAGAGACATACACTCTGCGAACGCGAAGTACAACCCTGATTGCACCAGATATCAGAAATGCACCAATATAAAAATTCACAAAATAAACCCTCGAAATTCGTTCAGAACCCTGTGAACATAAACAAAACATGTAAACCTACCAGAAATGATATTTTAGACTCAATGAAATTGTCAGAATTCGATTTCGAGGTCTCCTCGACTTGGAATCCGAAAAAGCTCGTTAAAACTAGTTAAAGACTCAAATATCAAAAATAACCTTGGAAACTCTAAAAATTACAACGAGACCATTTATAACATTAGTTTCACTATCAAAAATCACTGGAACTGTCGGAATTTCAATTTGAGCTTCCAAACTTTGAATGTTGACCAGAGTCAAACTATGATACAAAATCAACATACAACTTTGGGTCTAAAAATCTTCATTTTTATCTCCAAATTCAGTTTTGTACATTCTCCTAGAACAAATTCTGCATTCCGTAGCTGATGGAATTGACAGAATTATATTTTGACACTTGAAACTCATGATGACCACAAAACTCAAGATTTTCAACTTTAGGCCTTTAAAAACTCTTGCTTTAGCAAAACTCTAACTTTTTACAAGGTTTTCAAAATTTGATTCTTAGACTCAATCAAAAATGACTCAAGACAACCTTCGAGAAGGGCAAAATGGTATTTTAGTCGACAATACAAAAAATTACCAACGAGGTCATTACAATCACCAAATGAATAGAATAAATTTATATTTTGTGAAACACATTAAAAGAATATTTATAGTTAATAATAAATATTTAGAGACTAAATAATAACTTATCTCTTAAATTTTAAAATCAAATAAGAAAAAATAGACATATGCTTTAATAGGAATTCGCGGAATGACTAGAAAATTTTCTTTAGATGTTATATAGTGCTTCACTCTTTTAGGATACCATCGCTCACTAGCATCCACCCCTAGAATAGACCAATATATTTGCATATCCAGGTTATCTGAGCATAAAATTAAGACCAATAAAATATGTGGTAGAGTGAGATTTACTTTTTTTAATTAAAGATTTTGGATTCGAGTCTTTTTGGATATAAAATCACTTTTGTTAAAAAGCTTTTTACCTCTTAATATGAAATTTTCTCACACAAATCTAATTAGTCAAGCTCCAATGCGATATCGGAGTTCAGAAGTTCAAGTTGAAATTCCAACAGTTCCAGTAATTCCAAATGGTGAATCTAACATTAGAAATTATCTGGTTGTAATTTTTAGAGTCTCCGAGGGAAGTTTTGTTGTTTTGACTAGTTTTAATGAGCTTTATTGGTAATTGGGTCGAAAAGACCTCGAAATTGAATTTTGATAATTTCGTTGAGTTTGGATTTTTGTTTTGGTAGGTATATATGTCTGGTTTGTGCGTATTGGGTTCTGAATAAACCTCAGGGGTCTGTTTCGAGATTTTACTATTATTGGTGTGAGGAATCTGGTGCAGAGTAAATTAACCCTCCACGTTCGGGGGATTGGGCCCCGCATTCGCAGAGGTCATTTTCCCATCCTTCTCTCCGCATTTGTGGAGATCTTTGATTCGTTTCTCTCTGGGTTCGCAGGTCCCACCCCACGTTCGCAAAGTAATAAATTTCTAATCAGTTTTAAAAATGAGAAAAACACCACTTTCGTCATTTTCAAGCTTTCTTGGGGTGATTTTGACAAGTTTTTTGTTAAAAACTTTTGGGTAAGTATTTCTATCATCAAATAAATTATTTTTCATTAATTATCTCTTAATTTTGTCTTGAATTTCATGATTTTGAATTTAAAATTGGGATTTTCATGTCCTTATCTTGAAAACTTTAATAGTTGATTTTTCCTTCAATTCAAACTCGATTTTAGTGGAATCTTCACCCAGAAACTTCTTTTCTTACGTAGAATCACAATTTCTAGTCAATTTCCAGATTTTTGAACTTCAAAATTTAGTCTTAATTTTGATCATTTTACCCCTAACCTCAATTTGTACCAATATGGATATCAAAATTCATCTCTTGACATGTAGTATATGTTCTTGATAGTGGTTTGTTGATTTGGAGCTTATTTTGAGGCTTGGGGTGATCATAAGCTTTGTTAGATTGTGGTTTCAACATCAAGATAGGTTCGACCAACCTTTTTGGGACTAAATTTGAGTTATTGGATATGTTTATGTATTAATTGTTAGATATCGGATTGTTTCATGAGTAATTTGATTGGAATGATGGAATTTTGATGAAATATGGTATTGGTTATATTGAAATTGGAGTAAATTATGAATCTATTGGCAAATTGAGATATATCATTGATATTTGGGACACTTTTGGATGTTATTTTGATAATATGTGGCTTGTGATATTATTTGGGAAACTTTGTGGTAAATGATGGTATTTGAGGTACTTCTAGAACTTGTATACACATGTTGGGAACTTGCGAAGTTTGATTTTATTGATATATTTGGCTATGGGTTAAAATATGGTACTTTGAGACATGGTGATGACTTGTGATTCTAATTGAGACACTTGACATTATTTTCCTGATTCTATGATGGTTATTTATCGGTATTCCTACTATATTTTTGATATATTCACTAATTTGTGACATTGGCATGCATCCATCGCATATTGCATTCTTACCACCCTTTGACCACAAGCAGATGACAAGGATTGAGATATTGTACTACCTTTTTAAAAACCCCTTAACCATGGATAGGTTGCAAGGGTGAGATTGTACCACTTTTTATGGTATTGTACCATCTGTTTTGGAAAACCCCTTGACCACGGGCAGCTGAAAAAGAGGAGACTGTATCACTTTTTAAAACCCCTTGACCAAGAGTAGGTGGCAAGGTTGAGATATTGTGATTGAGAGATTTAAGTACAAGGTCTATGAGGGCCCCAGGTTTATCCGGTAGCTTTAGCTCAATAAATATGTACATAACTGTGTGATAGTCATGATTCCACCCCATGCATTGCATACATACATCTCATATGCATTGCATCATTGATTGTACTTTTTATGTTTAACTGTTATTATAACTGTGTATATATATTTTGTGTACTAACCCCTTCAATGCAGGTGATAGGGACTCTTAGTTATTACATGCTTATCTAATTTCTCCTATCCAGTCGGTTGAACCTACTACATACATTTAGGTGTACTAACCCCTACTATGTTTTCTCTCTGTAGATCAAGCACAGGGACTCCCACGTGGTAGTTGATCTCATTCTGTTGGAATTATCCTCTTTATCAACAGAGTTCAGTAGTAAGACTTAGCTATCGAGTCGTCATTGTGTTGTTGACACATTTTCTTGATGTATTTCACTTTAGACTATATATTTCCTTTTTTAGATAGCTTTGTATTTACTCATTGATACTACATATAAGCTCTTGTACTCATGACTTCAAGTTTTGGGATATGAAATGAAGTGGTATGATTGTTCTGTTTAACTAATTCTTCCCTTAAGTTGCGATTCAATTTTGGGTCGTGATAATATCCAACTGGTACTCAAAGTAAAAAAGTATAATAGATCTTCAATAATATCAACAGTCTCAACTTATTCATAATTTCACACATATTACATATAACAATGTCAATAAAGAATGATGTGATATGGAGTGGATGCCATGAGATGTAGATAATGCGATGCAATGTCAAATAATCATGATGTATGTTTGTCCTACGATAACATCCGCTGATAAACTCATGTCGGAACCCATGGGGGCCACACATGGATTATGTATCTATGGACTTTTTCAGCATAGACCTCCGATAATGTTCACCCAACCGGCAGAAACCCCGATCATATCACGTCGAGAGGAATCTCGGCTAATCATCCACCGAAATATTACCTTGGAACGCCGGCAAAAACCTCGGCTAATCATCGACTAGTAAAGACATCGGCAACCAATCTACATGTTACCTTAATCATCTCTCAGTCGTAGCCATCACAAGTATCAACGCACAAGTAATAAATGAATGCAATATATGCAATCTAAACATCATCACAATTTCAATATCATCACGTTTTCAATGTCATCACAATCTCAGCATCATAAGTAAAATATCAATATTGGTACCATATCAATATCAATAACTCATAATTCACAAGATCACATGTGTCATGAATCCACAATTAATTCACAAGTCAAGATTTCACAATATGGACAATTACCCAATCCAAAATCCCATGATCAAAGCCTACAGTAACACAATTCTATCTCAATGCATGTCCTAAATCACTCGATTTCATACACAAAGGAGCATACAAGGTTCAATCAAACTTAACAAAAGGTTTGAGGTCTACTTGTCTTAATAGAAATCTCAAATCAAGTCAAATCCATGACTTTTTCCTTTCTATGATACTCTGAATCACCATAATCTAGTCAAATGTAGCATCACAATCACATTATCACTAAAATCAATCAATTCGAAAAGGGTATAATGGTCAAAAAACCATGTCAGAAAAAGTGTCCAAAATTTGAAAAATAGTACGTGAAAACATTTCTCAAGTAATAAGAATTTTAACGGTGAAAATTATTTCAAAAATGGAGTTACATTGTGGTCACAATCACCAATTTAGTGTTAGAAATCAAAATCCGCAAAATCCCCAAATTCTTCAATTAAAAAAACTCTATTTTCTAAGTTCAAATAACAATTCAATTAATGAAAATTACGGAAATAGGTTAGAAATTAGCTACTCAATAGTTTTTCCTTGAAAAATTTTGAAGATTTTCGGAAAAATAATGGAGCTTGGAGATTTGAAAATGGTGAAAAATGGAAATCCTGACGTTTTAAAATATTAAACTGTCTAGGTATATTTTATACTCCACAGACGTAGAGGCCAATCAAAACTAAAGCTCTGCGAACACGAAGAGTAAGTAGCAAGCACTCTATGAAGGCGGAGACCACCTCTATGAACGCAGATGTCAAGAGCCACTACACTCCGCGAACACGGAGCATTGAGGTAGCTGCACCAGATTGCAGCAAAAATACAACACAAAAATTCATGAAATAGGTTCTCGAGATTCGTTCAAAAACCCGTGAACACAAATCAGACATATAACCCTACTAATAATTACATTCTGGACTCATGGAACCGTTAGAATTCAATTTTGAGGTCTCCTCGACCCGAAACCTAAAAAACCTCGATTAAACTAGTTAAGGATTCAAATACCAAAACTACCCTTGAAAACTCCAAAAATTTCAACAAGACTATTTCTAGAGTTAGTTTCACCACCCATATCCACTGAATTCTTGGAATATTGATTAGAGATTTCCGACTCTGAATGTTGACCAAAGTCAAACTATGATTCAAAATCAACTACAAATGCAACTTTGGGTTCAAAATCTTCGTTTTAACTCCAAATTTAGTTCTGTAAGTTCTCATAGACCAGATTCTGCATTGTAGCGCTGATGGAATCGACAAAATTGAATTCTAACACTTGAAACTCAACATGACCACAAGACTCAAAATTTTCAACTTTAAGCCTTTCTTTCTTTAGCAAAACTCCAACTTTTTACAAGGTTTTCAAAATTCAATTTTTAGACTTAACCAAAAATGACCTAAGACAACTTTCAAGAAGGGAAAAAAGATAATTTTGTCAAGAATGCCAAAAATGACTTTCGACAACACAATTAAATCCATGGAAATCACATGAGACTCATATGGAATATAACACCGCAACATAGAGACATGGAACATAGAATAGACTAAAGATAGGTTGGGTGAAAAAAGATATCTATAAGCCACCTATCCCACTCTATCCAAAATCTCAAAAGGACCAATAAACCTCGGATTGAGCTTGCCCTTCTTCCCAAACCTCATAGCACCCTTCAAGGATGAGACCATCAAGCATACTTTATCACAAACCATGAATACCAAAGGTCGAACCCTTCTATCAACATAGTTCTTTTGGTGACTCTGGGTTGTCACCAACCTACTCTGAATCAACCATACCCTCTCTAGATAATATCTCAACATATGTGTACCCATGCTCTCCACTGCTACTGAATCAAACCACCCGATAGGCGATCTACACTTCTTGTCATACAAGGCCTCAAAAAGAGCCATATGAATGTTGGATTGGTAACTCTTATTGTAAGAACACTCCGTCAAGTCTAAGTGTTGATCCCATCTAGCACCAAAATCAATAGCACATGCCCGAAGCATATCCTCTAACACCTAGATAGTTCTCTCAGACTGCCCATCGGTCCGAGGGTGAAAAGTTATACTCATATCTAAATGGATACCCAAACCATGTTGTTAAGCTCTCTAGAAGTGGGATGTAAATAATGAACCATGGTCTGACACAATAGAAACCAAAACTCCGTCAAGCCTTACAATCTGACTAATATAGAGTTAAACTAACTTCTCAGCTATGAACTTCACCTTGACCAGAATGAAGTGGGCGGACTTGGTCAATAAGTCCACCACCACCCATATGAAATTAAAACCACCAACCGTAGAAGGTAAACCAACCATGAAATCCATGACAATGTGTTTCCACTTCCACTTAGGAATGGGCATCATCTGAAGCTCTTCATCTGGTCTTGAATGCTCACATTTGACCTACTAACATGTCAAGCACCTAGCGAAAAACTCTGGTATATCTCTCTTTATGGCACACCACCAGTAGTGCTGACTCAAGTCATGATACATCTTTGTTGTCCCTGGGAGAATAGAATATCTAGCTCAATGAACCTTTTCTAGCACCAATCTGATCAAATCATCTATCTTAGGCACAAAAATCTTTCCCTCGATCCTCAATACACCGTCAGAATCAAGTTTGGCTTTCTTAGCCTCCTCTCTAATAAACTTGTCATGAATCTAGAATAATATCTCATTCTCACACTAACGATTCCTAATCTGATCCATCAAGGAGGAATGAGACTCCAAACAAGCAAGTGCACCACTATCATCTGAAAGTTGCAATCTCACAAAACCATTACCTAACCTCTGAATATCCCTGGCCAAAGGGCACTCCACAACTTGAATATCTGCAAGACTCCCCATACTAAAAGTCTTTCTACTCAAAGCATAACCACCATATTGGCCTTAGTCGAGTGATACAAGATGGTCACATCATAATCCTTCAAGAGCTCAATCCCCCTCCTCTGTCTTAGGTTCAGGTCTATCAGACTAAAAATGTATTGTAAGCTACGATGATCGGTGAAGATGTTACAATAAACGCCATATAAATAATTCCTATACAACTTTAACACAAACACAACAGTTGTCAACTCCTAGTCATGGGTAGGGAGTTCTTCTCATGAGCCTTCAATTGTCTAGAGGCATAAGCTATTACCTTCCCCTTTTGCATCAAGACTCCACCCAACAACCCCGGACGCATCACAATACACCAGAAAATCAACACCCTCCTCTAGCAAAGTCAATATAGGAATGGTAGTCAACAATAATTTGAGTTTTTGAAAGCTCTCCTCACACTCATTCGACCAATAGAATGGAGCAACAAAGCCTAATCAATGTTATTTCCATAGAAGAAAAACCCTGAACAAATTGTCTGTAATAACCAGCTAGGCCCACAAAACTATGAATCTCGGTGGCTGGAGTAGGTCTAGTCTATCCCTAAACTACCTGAATCTTTGTTGGATCAACCTAGATACCCTCTCTAGACACAATATGACCCAAAAATGCCACCAAACTCAATGAGAACTCACACTTGGAGAACTTAGCATACAACTTCTCCTCTGTAAGCCGTTGAAGTACAATCCTCAAGTAATGCTCATGGTCCAATTTGGTCTTGGAGTAGACCAATATATCATCAATGAAGACAATAACAAAAGAATCCTAATATGGTCAAAATACACCATTCATCAACTCCATAAATGTTATTGGACATTAGTCAGCCCAAATGACATAAAAAGGAACTCATAGTGCCTATACGCCATCCAAAAATCTGTCTTAGGAATGTTAGAAGCCCTGATCCTCAACTGATGATATATAAATTTCAAATCAATCTTGGAAAACATGGCCTCACCCTAAAGTTGGTCAAATAGATCATCAATTTTAGTGAAGGGATACTTATTCTTGACTGTTACTTTGTTCAGATGTCTATAGTCAATACACATCCTCATAGAGTCATCCTTCTTCACGAATAAGAAAGGAGTACCCCAAGGAGATACACTAGGACATATGAATCCCTTACTCAAGAGATCTTGGAGCTACTTTTTTAGCTTATTCAACTCAACTGGAGCCATACTGTAGAGAGGAATAGAAATGGGCTTATTGCCCGACTCAAGATCAAAGGCAAAGTCAATATCCTTGTCAGGAGGAACTCCAGGAAGGCCTGAAACGAACATATCACCAAACTCCCGAAAAATAGGAATAGACTCCATCGGTGGTGGCTCAACATCGGTATCATGAATAAAAGCCAAATAATTAAGACAATCTCGATCTAGTAGCTTTCGTGCCCGAACATATGATATAACTTTGTTGGGGTAGGATCTACTCAAACCTCGCCATACAATACCCGATCTACCCGGAATAGCCAAAGTCCTAGTCTTAGCATAACAATAAAGACTAGCCTAATAAAGGGAAAACCAATCCATCTCTAATATAATAACAAAATCAACCATATCAAGAATAATCATGTCAACTCAAGTCTCATAGCCTGAAAAGGTCACAAGACAGGATCAGTACACCCAATCCACTACTAAGAGCTCACCTACCGGATTGAAACATGCACAAGAACATACATACTATCATATGGAAAGTCAAATTCTAAGGAAAAATATGCAGACACATATGAATAAGTGGAGCCAGGATCAAATAACACAAATGCAGGATGATGGCAAAGTGGAATAATACCTGTGATAACAGCGTCGGAGGCCTCAATCTCGGGTCTACCTGGGAAAGCATAGAAATGGACACCCCATCCTCCACTAGTAGAAGTTTTCCCTCTGCCACCAAAATATATAGAAGCATCACCTGCTCCTCTACCTCCGGTGCATTCACCTTTGTCAACATGACCCCTGCTTTGATCTCTAGTCTACGGGGATGTACCTCTAGCTGACGGTGTTGGATCTCTGACCAGCTCTATAGTGTATGAGTGATGGGGCTCGATGTGAGCCTGCATGAGACACTATCAAATTATATGCTCTGGATATCCACACCCAAAACAAGATCTAGGGGTGAACGATTGTTGTGAAGGAACATGAGGGATATTGTACCTTTCTTAGCCCGTAGGCCTGTGCTGTGAACTGGAAGAGCTATCACTTGAACTGTAAGAATCATAAGGACCTTGCCTTCCCTCAGAAGCCGACAAAGTTGCATGGATCCCGCGGTGCTAGAATGATCCACCTCTCCTAGTCATACCTCTATCTCCAGATAAGGCACCCAAAAACTGTTTAGATGTACGAACCCTTTTGGGGTCCCCAAACTCCTCTCTCTGCATGATCTACACCTCTTTGGCGGCACTAACAACTAACTATAAAGATGCATCATATCTAGACACCAAAACACTGACTATATTATAGAATATGCCAATCCTCTCACAAATCGATGAACTCTCTTTACCTCAGTAGGAAGTATAGTTGTAGCATGTTGAACTACTAGCATAAATGAATCTCACACTTAGAAACTGTCATGGTACCCTGTCTCAAACTCTCGAACCTCAAACATCTCTCCTCGCAGACATTCTAGGGAATAAATTTATTATAAAAGGCACTAAAGAATGTCTCCCAAGTCATCGGGGATGGACCAAATGGAAGAGATCCCAAATAAGTCCTCCACCACTCCCTAGTTAGTCCACAGAGTTGGAGAGTAACATACCGTACCCCTTGAGTGTCTGCTAAGCCCACATCATCAAGCAACTCTCTATAAGTAGTCAAAAACTTATGTCTATCCTCGATATTCCTACCCTGAAACTAAGGTGGGTCCATCTTTCTGAACCTCTCATATCTACGTTGTTCATCATCAATAAGGACAACTGCTAGAGGGATCTCAACAATAGGTGCTGCTAGTGGCTGCTCCACCTGTACTTGGGCCACGGGGGCCTATTGCTGATCCTGAGGCTGAACCCTAACCCGTGTCTATAAAGTACCTGATGTATCAACTGGGCTACCTGCCTGCTCCATGGTCTCAAGTACACTCAAAACTCTTAGAAGGGTATCCTGTAGTAATGGTGTTGTAGCATACTCGGGAGGAACCTGCTCCTCTTTAGGATCTATCACTGGCTCAAGGGATATACCCCTCTCATAATCTCTAGTCGGTGTTGCTCCTCGACCTCTAGCTCACCCCGTACCTCTAGCTAGGGTCTCAATAGTAATCTCGGGGATTGCCTTCTCTTATCCAGTAGTTGATATAGCTCTACTCCTCGACATCTATCAAAAGGACACATGATCACTCAACACTTAACAACAAACCATGCACGAATTGATTAGAAAAAAAAGTAAAATAGAATGTCCTAACAGTCTTCATAGCCTCTCAAGGATAAGTAATAGACGTCTCACCACCAATCCTTAAGACTCTACTAAACTAGGCTTGTACACATGTAAGACCTATGAACCTGGGGATCTAATACCAAATTGTCATGATCCAAATTTTCGATATGATAGCACTCACCTATCCCACCAAGGTGAGTCAATCAAAGTTTGATCAACCTAAAAACAATAACAGAAGCACAAGATAAAATAGTTTAATATATAATAGATAAGCATAGGAAAACCAAACTATAATTATCCCAAAACTAGTGTCACATGTACAAGCCTCTAATAATCAAAATACTCAAATGAAATACAAGCTTAAATGTCTATTCCTCAAATAGAACAAAACATAAAATAGAATCCTTGAAAACCTATTAAAGATACAAGAAGCTACCTCTCAAGTTATCCAAATGCTCGATCCTGTAACAGGAAGGCTAGAAAGAAGGACCGGGCTCACAACCTACAAAAATGTAGCAAGGGGTGAGCACCAAACAACAAGGTTCTCAACAAATGAAAACTAACCTAAAGTAAAACAATGAAGAGCACAAGTACTCCTATCCATCCAACCACAGACCGTCGAACATACACCTGCACTTAGGAATGTCCCAGCACAACATAATATGCATAGACATATATACACATATCATAGAATAGTATCTCAAAATATTCAATTGGTACTCAAAGTCAAACAATACAATAGATCTCCAACAATATCAGCAGTCTCAACTTATTCACAATTTCACACACATTACATATAACAACATCAACAAAAAATGATGTGATATGGAGTGGATTCCATGAGATGTAGATAATGTGATGCAATGTCAAATATTCATGATGTATATCTATCCTATAATAAATATCAGTTGATAAAATCAGGATGGAGCCCATGTGAGCCACACATGGACCATGTATTTGTGAACATTGTCGGTAAAAACCTCGGTCAATGCTCACTCGACCGGCATAAAGCTCGATCATATCATATCAGTAGAAGCCTTGGCTAATAATCCGAGAGAATATTATCATCGCATGCCGACAAAAACCTCAGCTAATCATCAATCGCTAAAGACCTCAACCACCAATTCACATGTTACCTCACTTATCTCTTGGTCGTAGCCATCACAAGTATCAATACACAAGTAAAAAATAAATGCAATATATGCAATCTCAACATCATCACAATTTCAATATCATCACGTTCTTAAAGTCATCACAATCTCAGCATCATAAGTAAAATCTCAATATCAGTACCATCTCAATATCAATAACTCATAATTCACAAGATCACAAGTGTCATGAATCCACAATTAATTTCACAAGTCAAGATTTCACAACATGGACAATTACCCAATCCAAAATTCCATGATTAAAGTCTATGGTAACACAATTCTATCCCAATTCATGTCCAAAATCACCCGATTTCATACACAAAGGAGTATACAAGGTTCTATCATACTTAACAAAGGGTTAGAAGTTCACTTGCCTTGGTAGAAGTCTCAAATCAAGTCAAATCCATGACTTTTCCCTTTCTACAGTACTTCAAATCACTGTAATCTAGTCAAATATAACATCACAATCACATTACGAATGTAGTGACACTAAAATCAATCAATTTGGGTGAAAAAGATAAAATGATAAAAAAATTCATGCCGAAAAAAGTGCCCGAAATCTGAAAATTAGTACATGAAAATATTTCTCAAGTAATAAGGATCCAACGATGAAAATCATTTCGAAAATAGAGTTAAAATGAGGTCACAATCACCAATTTAGTGTTAGAAATCAAATTCCAAAATTCTTCAATTAAAAAAACCTCAATTCTAAGTCAAAATAACAATTCAATCAATGAAAATTAAGGAAATAGGTTAGAAATTAGTTACCAAATAGTTTTGCCTTGAAAAATCTTGAAGATTCTCTAAAAAATGGAGCTTGGAGGTTTGAAAATGATGGAAATGGTGAATCCCAACGTTTTAAAATACTACACTGCCCAAATATATTTTATACTCCACAAACGTGGATATTTAACTGCAAATGCGGAGGCCAATCAAAACTAGAACTTCGTGAACACGGATGGTCTTCCGCAAATTTGGAGACTAAGCAGTGAGCACTCCGCGAACATGGAGACCACCTTCGCGAATGCGGAGGTCAAGAGTCTCTACACCCTGCGAACGCGAAGCACTGAGGTAGTTGCACCAGATTGCAGCAAAAACACAACACAAGAATTCACAAAATAGCCCCTCGAGATTCGTTTGCAATCCCATGAACACAATATTAGAAACTACGTTACAAACTTAATCGAATCATCAGAATTCGCTTTTGAGGTCTTCTCGACCCGGAACCTAAAAAGACTTGATAAAACTAATTAAGAACTCAAATACCAAAACTGTCCTCGAAAACTCTAAAATTTTCAATGAGATCATTTCTAACGTTAGTTTCACCACCCAGATCCACTGAAATTGTCAAAATTTCGATTAGAGCTTCCGAACTCCCAATGTTGACCAAAGTCAAATTATAATTCAAAATCAATTGAAAATGTAATTTTGGGTCCAAAATCTTCGTTTAAACTCCAAATTCAATTTCGTAAGTTCTTATAGACCAGATTCTGCATTTTGGAGCTGATAGAATCGACATAATAGAATTCCAACACTTGAAACTCAAGATGACCAAAAAACTCAAAAATTTTAAAAACTCTTTCTTTAGCAAAATCCAACTTTTTGCAAGGATTTCAAAATCTGACTTTTAGAATTAATTAAAAATGACCCAAGACAACTTTCGAGAAGGGCAAAATGATAATTTTTTCAAGAATATCAAAAATGACTCTCGAGATCATTACACATAAGTACAAAATGACAAATTATCTCTTATTTTTTTCAAATTGAACAAGTGAAAGTACACATTTATTTTTAATATAGTGAACAAGTAAATTTGGACAGAGTAAGGGAGTACTCCCCCACTTTTTGTTTTTATTTGGTCTGCATAATAAAAATAAAATTCTTTTCTTACTTGTCCATTTTAGCAAATAAAAAAATTATATTATTTTTTTCATTCTATCTTTACTATTAAATAACTACATAAAGTAGTGATAATAATAGTCAAACTTGGAGTCTTACAATATGATTAATAAAGTTAATTTAGTAAAATAAATTCTTACTAAAAAATTTCTCAAGAATTATGTAACGTAACATGACCCAGGTAAAATACTTCCCCTATTCCATATTAATTAAATTTTTTAGACATTTCACACATATTAAGAAAAACATTTAACGCAATAATTTGAATCATAATTTAACACTATTGTTCTTTATGAGATGATAAATATAACTTTGTGAGCAGTATACTTTATGTCCTAGAAAAAAATAAAATTTCAATAAATAAAAGAATAAATATAAAAAAATTCAAACAACCATCTTGAACTTTGACTAATTCAGTTATTTCAAAAAATGAAAAATTTTCAAAAAATTGAGTGAATATGAAATAGAGTAAAATGGAGGGATTACATTCTTATTAAAGCTGAAAGCAGAGTCATTAAATTAATCCTAGATAACCTCAATTTACCTAAAGTTTTTCATTCTTTTAGTTGCTGATTTGTCTAGGAAATCTCAAATTATGAACATTTAATATTTGGCCACTCTAATCGATGATCTTTAATTTACTTTTCTAAGGACACTTCCAAGTTTGCTCATAAAGATATCAACTCTTGGTGTTACATAGAGATCAAATCAATATAACTAATCAAAGTTTACATTCTTGTTTCTTTCTAAATTCTCTTTTAAATTTAAAAAAATGTAGGTTTGTTTATGGAAGATTAGTTTGGCTTCATAAAAATGTGCATTTCTAGAAATTTAAAAAGTCGGGGTAAAGAATGATAAATTTAACTGAATGGCGAGTTATAGATATACACAAATAGTGATGGTGATGGTGATGGTGTAAAATATTTTTACAATAATATAAAATTTAACTTAATAACAAGTTATTGTTTTATTTTCTAGGTTATCATTTTAAACTAATTACTACAAATATAATCTAGTCCCTCCATTCACACTTAGATGTCAAAAAATCTCTTATTTGATTTTTATCTTTATTTGTCAATTTGGAGAAATCAAGATAAGACAAATTTTTTTAACCTATTTTACCTCTAATTTACTCACTAAGTTAGTTTTTTTGAAAAATATTGAACTTTTTAAAAATATTCAATGATCAAGTCATCCTTAGAGTACCTAGGAACTTAGAAAATGACATAATTCATTAACACACCCCAATTCAATTAAGTTTACATGAAAAAAAAATTAACAATTTTTATACTCTAAGAAATGGATAAAAATACAAAAAATATACTTGAATCTATTTGATTCACTAGACTTGACTGATTTCATTTGTATTCATAATTGTTTGATGAGGATTTTTTATAATGAAATTTTTTGGTGAAATTTTTTTAATTGTTTTGAAAAATTATACTTGAATAATTTTTTTTTATATTGTTCTCTCCAATTTTTTTTTTACTTGAATGTAACAAAGAAAAAATAATTGCATTATATTAATAGTATACATTAAATATATAGGAACTTGAATTCTGACTTTATGAAACTCCTACTCCCTCCTTCCCAATTTATTTGTCATTATAAGCTTTGACACAACCCTTAAGAAAAAAATAATTAGAAGTATTGCTTGACTAATATATCCCTTATAAATAATTAAACTTTTATCTATATATGTGTCTCTTAATTCTAGAGTAATTAATGCTAAGAGCAAAGTTGAAAAAAATAATGAATTCTCTCTAGATTATCCAAATTGATAATTATTTTGGGACAACTATTTTTAGTATACATGATAAATAGATTGGGGCAGAGGGACTATAAATTAATAGGGGTAAAATGGTAATCTTACCATATTAATCATTGTCTTCTTAGTAGGCCAAACACATATGTAGACCCTTAAACTTGTCCCTTAATTTTATTTTGGCGCTTCAACTTAACCTTGTTCCATTTTAACCCTTCAACTCTAATTTTCTTGTTCTATTTTGACACTTCTTTCCAAGAAATCAACAAAATGGGGAGAGTGTACGTCACATGCATGACATGACACAAAAGCTAATTAAAATATATACACAATCCCTCTAACTTGTCCTTATTTTTTATTTTGACATTCTATCTTACCTTTGTTCCATTTTAACCTTTCAACTTTATTTTTTATGTATAATTTAAACACAATTGCTAATTTTATAATTTTTTATTTTTATTTTTATTTTATATATTTTTTAGAATTTCTCTTTATATTTATTTTTTTTTTAAATCAAGGAAAGTGTGCCTTTTTTTTTAAATAATCAATTAATTAAACAACATCGGATATTTTTTCCATAATCAAGCTTTGTGGATTTAACTAAAATACTAGCTAATGTTTTGTTATATCCACAAAGTTTTGTGAGTTAAATCCACAGAGGTTGAATACTAAAAAAATTAAAAAAATTGATATTATTTAATTTAATTGATTATTTTAAAAAGAAAACCGACATACTTTCTTTGGTTATTTTTTTAAAAGAATATAGAAAAACTTTAAAAAAAAATTATTATTGTTATTTTTAAAAAAATTGTCTATTAATTTTTAAGAATTTTTTTGAAAACTAATGGACAAACGTCGATTATAAAATAAAAAAAATAAAATATATAAAATTAGTAATTGTGTTTAAACGATACATAAAAAAATAGAGTTGAAAGGTTAAAATGGAACAAAAGTAAGATAGAGTGTCAAAATAAAAAATAAGGGCAAGTTAGAGTGATTGTGTATGTATTTTTAATTGGCTTTTGTGTCAGGTCATCGCATGTGAGTACACTCTCCTCATTTTGTTGATAATTTGGAAAGAAGTGTCAAAATAGAACAAGAAAATTGGAGTTGAAGGGTTAAAATGGAACAA
The DNA here is from genome assembly GCA_038996855.1 of Solanum aculeatissimum. NCBI lineage: Eukaryota > Viridiplantae > Streptophyta > Magnoliopsida > Solanales > Solanaceae > Solanum > Solanum aculeatissimum. The sequence continues at coordinate 19,853 of JBCEWC010000095.1, read as the reverse complement.
GGTTGAGTTGAAGGGCTAAAATGAAATTTAAGGATAAGTTTAGGAATCTACATATGTGTTTGACTTTCTTAATAAGTGTGTCATGTCAAAATTTGACATTTAATTGTGAACGGGGGGAGTATTGTAATAGGTTAATTTAATTTGAAGGAGCAAAAGCATAGACCATATAAATGCACAAAACTTAAATATCTTAAGAGGGGGAAGAGCAGATTGGTGAGGGCACATAGCTTTTTCCTTTTAAAAACAAAAGGTTCGTTGATGGAAGGATTAGTTTAGTCTCATAAAAATGTGCGTTTCTAGAAAATTGTGAAGATAGGGAAAAGGGTTAAATTTGCATATGAATGAGAGAAATGAAACACATTTTTGCTTTTTTTATTAGTTGGGGTCAAATATATTCTTGTGGTTATTAGTTGAGGTCAAATTTATTCCTGAACGATGCAACAAATATATTTTTAAATAATTTTAAATGGCGGATAAGTTTGAACTTTTTGCATAGTTTAAAGTCATATTTTGGCAAATTTGACCTTTGTGCATAGTCTCAGGATAAATTTTAACCCTTCCTCCTAGTTTTGATTTTTCTAATTTTTTTTTTGTTCCTCATTTTTCTCTCCTCGTCTCTACCTCTACAATGAGTCAAGTGTTCATCAAGTGTAGTTATGCTCGCGACACACATTAGTAATTCCTGCTCTTCTCATGCTCCTATCACATGTTAATCTGGCTTGCGCCACCATGAATCTCCATGGGAAAGGGACAGGGATATGGGCAAGATAGAGGATATGGTAAACCTCCAATGAAGATGCTAGCAGTATTAGGAATTTGATTGAAAAAAAACATGTGTGATGAGGGATGGTATAACACCATCGGGATGCCCACGAGTGATCAGGGAGGGTTTTGGCAAAAAGGATCCAGTGAGGGAGCAAGAAGAGCAAACTGGTGATGAAAAGAACCTCTCTGAAGCATGGACGTCACTCATAAATTATTGATAGTCTCCGAGAGAACCATTTGGTCTCATCATTCATTCATTCATCAGCGGAAGCTTGAGTGCAAGCAGAAAAGTACTCATGAGGGCTCTTAACATCGAAATCAACAAAAAAGATAACTTTTAGAATTTAACTTGACGTAAAGTTCAATCATAGTTCCATAAAAAGGAAAATATTTTCAAGGAATAACTATCATGCCCTGGGAGGGTACCCTAGAGTGGTCGGCACTTAAAAACCATTGTTGGTTCCCAAGCAAACCACTTGGTCTGATCACATATTCAATCAATAGTAGAAGAATAAGAACATACTGGTGGGATAATCAATAATCATCTCAAGGAATAATTGTCTAAATATCAACCATCAAACTCCAAGTCAGTCTACTATTATAGGAATGGTTTTAAAAAAAAACTAGTCAAGGAAATAAAGGCATCAATCAATCTATCACTGTCTAGTTTATAAAACCTCTATCTCTACTTTCTAGGTGGTGTCAATGACAGACTCATGATTTCCTCAAAGAAATAAATGCTAACACTCTAAGTGAAAAACATAAATGGATCCTCCGAGATTAAGGAAGTGTCACCACAATCTCTAAAATGGAATAGATCGTCAACAAAGCACTTGTTGAAGATCCCTAGCATCTATATCTGCATCCTAAAATGATGCAGTGCCAAATGACGTCAGTATATAAAATGCATGGTATTAAAATAGTTGGAAATATCCCTCTAATATGTTGCCAAGGTAAAAGAAAAGTCACAATCATTGAATCCACAGTCAATCAAATCAAGTCCTCTTTTGGGATAAAAGGAAAATATTTGATATTACAGTTCAATCCTCTTCTACGCTGGCTACGTTGTTTATTGAGTTTGAATTATTATTTATTCTCACTCAATTTGGTGCTCGATACTCCCTCAAGATTCAATATACTCATAAAACTCCAATCAATTCATTCAATTAAGTCATTGAACTAGTCTTATTAGACTCTCATCAATTCAATTATACTCTCACAATCAATCCCTTCAACTAATCATGAGTTCAATTCATACACATATTTAAGAAAATAAACTCTACTTTTAAGACAATGGTTTACACTTTATATGTTCAGGTACAATCGGGTGAGGACCTTCAATGACTATTCAACCTTCATTGATAATTTAACTCATTCAAAATCAAGACATTCACAATTCATTCTTTCAAGTTCAATCAACACATAGAGGTGGTAGATTATATGTAACATCTAACTAGGGTTCTTCTGAAAAATGTATAACTAGTTATTTTTAAGTGCTTGACTAATAAACACATCAATTTATGTAATGATACGCAAGAATTTACTAGGATTTAAAAATATTTTCAAGAACTCAATCATGGAAAATTCAAAGACTCAAACTAGACCATCAATTCCACTAATTAGGAAAAAAGGACACGTAGAAAAACTCCATTCACATTTTAGTTAGCCTTACATACCTGAAAAAAATTGAACACTCAAATATAGAAGATTTGACTTAATCCTCTGAATCCTAGCTCTCTTTTCTCCTTAGCCTTATTTCTCAAAGTTTTAATGTGTATATGATAGAAAATCACACTTAGAAAATGATATGGGGCCTAATTCATCCTTCAAAATGACTTGGGTTAAGTATATGAGGGGTGGAGAAAAGACCGGAATGCTCCTCATTAAAATTGAGATCGGACCAAAATTTGACTTTTCATGAAATAAGTTTGTGTCACGAAGGTGGTCCACTAAAGTGCATTTTTTATAGAATTTTTTACGATGATATTTGAACTAAAATTGACTAGATACGTGACTCAGACTATTACGTACTCTACTAGTTAATTCATTTTACCCCAAAAATTTATCTTTTGAATCTCTTGGCCAAAAATTCTACTGAAACCATTTTTGAATATATTTCTGAACTCCTTTCAATATTTCGACTTGGTCTTAGATCAAATGACTAAGGACGATAGGAGTTTTGGGGTGTCATAATATTTCTCTATTGGGATCATTCGTCCTCAAATGATGATTAAGTTATAAGGATAAATTTAAGGCACGAATATAACTCAAGACTCTTTATCTCTATCATTCAAACATTCAAACAATCAACTACACAACTCAAGAATGGGCACATCAACTCAAATCAAAGAAAGAGTATTACCTTCGACACTATCACTGGCGGCCACAAATAGATGCGGATATTTAGACTTCATATCATCCTTAGCTTTTTATGTGGCTTTCTCAATAAATTGATTTCTCTATAAGAATTTGACTAAGGCAATCTCTTTAGTTCTCAACTTGCGAGCCAAAGGATCAAAAATCTGGAAAGGAGTCTCCCTATAGGACATACTATAATTAACCCAAATACTCTCTGTGGGAACCACTAATAAAGGATCTCCCAAGCACTTTTTAAGAATCGAGTGTGAAACATCAGATGAAGAGAAACTAACTCTAGGGATAAAATTAACACATAGGCTACATTTTCAACTCTCTTCAAAATCTGATAGGGGCTAATATACTTGGGACTCAACTCCCTTTCTTATCAAACCTCATAACACCCTTCATAGATGACACCTTCAAGTATACCCAATCATTTATCTCAAACTCTAAGTTTCGTCTCCTCACATTAGTGTAGGAATTTTGTTGACTATGTGCAGTCTTCAACCTCTCTTGAATGACCTTTACCTTCTTCATAGATTGATGAACTAAATCTAGTCCAATCAACTCAACTTTACCAACCACAAACCAACCAATCAACAACCTACACCTCCTCCTATAAAGGGCTTCATAGGGAGTCATCTTAATACTAGAACGAAAGTTATTATTATATGCAAGCTCAATGAGACATAAGTGATTATCCTAATTATCTTTGATGTTAAGGGCACAGGTCCTCAGCATATTCTCTAAGGTTTGAATTGTGTGCTCTATCTGGCCATCTGTCTAAGGGTGGAAACCAGTACAAAGATTTACCTTTGCATCCAATCCTTTTTTAAAAGACCTCCAAAATTGAGCGGTGAATTGAGCTCATCTAATTAAGATGATAGACAAGGAAAATCCATGCAACCTAAAAATCTCTCAAATATATAATTTAGTGTAATCTTGGACAGTGTTAGCCGTCTTACCTGTCAATAAGTGAGCTAATTTGGTTATCCCACCACAATCACCCAAATCGAATTATGTTGTTATGGAACCTCAGCAAGCCTGTAATGAAATACATGTTGATCATCTCCCACTTCCATTCTAGAAATTTTATATTCTTAGCTAACTCGTATGGCCTTTGATATTCAACTTTAACTTGTTGACAATTTGGGCACTTAGAAACGAAATCAACAATATCTCTTTTCATCCCACTCCATTAATACACTTTTCGTAAGTCATGATACATCTTTGTGGAACTTGAATGAATGGAATATTTGAAGCTATAATATTTTTCCATAATTCTCTTTTTAATATCATCAACATTGGAGACACACAACCTATCTTGGTAACTCAACATACCATCTTCCTCTTTTGAGAAAACCATAACCTTCTATCTATGCACATCATCCTTCAACTAACGTAAAATAGAATTTTGGACTTTCTTTTCCTTTACCTCCACCATAAGAGACGATGTAGACCCATTCCAAACCATCTTCATCAGAATCTACAAGTTGAACTCCTTATAGGGTGAGTCTATGCACTTCTTTAGCCAATTCCTTCTCCCCTTCCTCAATATGAGAAATTCTTCTAATGCAAAGACAACCTGCTAAGAGCATCAACAACAACATTATCTTTACCTAAGTGGCAGATAATACTCATGTCATAATCCTTGAGAAACTCTAGCCATCTTGTCTACCTCAAGTAAAGCTCCTTTTGGTTGAATATATATTGTAGGTTCTTGTTGTCTATGAGCATTTCCACGTGCACTCCATATAAATAGTAATGTAAATTTTTTAAGAGTGAATACCATAGCTGCCGACTCAAGCTCATGCATTGGGTAGATCTTCTTATGAAACTTGTTAGGAGGTACACGCTGTCACTGCCTTTGTGCATAACCACAGAGTCCAATCCAACTCAGGATGCATCACAATAGATCAAAAACCTTTTATCCCGTCAAGCAAAGGTTAACATTGGAGTTGTGGTCAATCTAGTCTTCAATTCCTAAAAACTCTTTGCACAAGTATCAGACCATTGAAACTTAGCCTTATTCTGAGTCAGCTTAGTCAATGGGGATGATATAGATGAGAATCCCTCTATAAATCTCTGTAGTATATGGCCATACCCAAGAAACTCCTTATATCTTTGAGAGATGTGGGTCTAGGTCAATTCTTCATTTCCTTGATCTTCTGGGTATCAACTTGAACACCATCTCTAGATATAATATGTCCTTGGAAAGCCATTGAAGCTAGCCAAAATTCATTATTTTGAGAACTTTGCATACAACTCCCTTTCCTTAAGTGTTTGAAGAATAACCTTAGATGATTGGTATGTTTTTACTCACTTCTGGAGTAGACCAAGATATCATCTATAAATATAATCTCAAACATATTCAAATACTGTTTGAAAATCTAATTTATGAGATCTATAAAGGTTGCATGTGCATTCGTTAATCTGAAAGACATGATCAAGAACTCAAAATAGCTATAACAATTTCAAAAGGTTGTCTTCTGAATATCACATTCTCTTACCTTCAACTAATGGTAGCCAGATCTAAGATCTATCTTTGAGAAACAAGAGGCACCCTAAAGTTGGTCAAACAAATCATCTATCCTAAGGAGAGGGTACTTGTTCTTTATGGTGATTTTATTCAGTTGCCTATTATCAATGCACATCCTAAGGGATCCATCTTTCTTTTGCATGAATAGGATCAGAGCACCCCAAAGTGAGACACTTGGCCTAATTAATACCTTATCTTCAAATGTTATTTCAACTCCTTAAGCTTAGTAGGGGCCATTTTATATAGAGAGATGCAAATAGGTTATACATCGAGGAGGATATCAATCCCAAAGTCAATCTCTCTATAGAGAGGAACTCCAGGTAGATTTTGAGGAAATACCTCAGGAAACTCGTTGACAATCGGGACTGACTCAAGGGATGGAGACTCCATATTATCATCTCTAACTTGAACTATATAGTAAATATACCCTTTAGAGATTATTTATCTAACCCTAAGATTGAAAATAAACTTACCTATAGGCACTATAAGACTACCCTTCCACTCTATAACAAGTTCATTCAAAAACTAAAATTTGACAGTTTGGATCTTACAATCAATAAAGGCCTAAAAGGCGTGAAACTGATCCATATATAGAATCAAACCAAAATCAATCATCTCTAACTCAACTAGGTCTGCCAAATTATCTTTATGATAAATAGACACAATACAATCTCTATAGACCCTTTTAGCTAGAATAGACTCACCAATAAGAGTCGAAACACTAAAGGACTCAAGAAGACACTCAATAAGGATCATAATTTTTCTTACCATTAAAGGGATCATAAATGAGAAGGTGGCAGCCAAATCAAGTAAGATATACATATCAAGTTCAAAGACTTGAAGCATACTAGTGACAATATCTGGCGAACTCTCCTGATCCTAGCGATTGGCTATAGTAGACAAGTAGTTTGCATCCTCACTTGTACCCGAAGTAACACCTCTTGAATTAGCACGATAGGTGTTGTTATCAAAGAAGATTAGGCCTTTCTACCTCTCTTGTTATGTCTTTACATTGAACATTCCTTTTGCATGTGACCTATCGAGCCACATTTATAGCACTAATTAGTCCACTCTCAGTGTTCTCTCAAATATAAATAACAACAATAATAAAATACCTAGTGGAATCCCACAAGTGAGGTCTGAAAAGGATAAAATATACGCAGACCTTACCACTACCTCATAGAGATAGAGAAGTTGTTTCTGAAAGATTATCGTCTTAAAAATATCAAGCCCTAAAAGCAGAAAATACTAGATATGAGAAAACGAAAACTGACTAAAGAGAAAAGGTAATGATAATATATAAATATAATATAAAATTAAAAAATATAATACAAATAATAACAACACAAAGCTATAAAGACACGACTAATCCCACTAACCTACTATATCACAAGGCTAGACAACATCCTACAAACCTATTAACCTTCTATCCAAATACGCAACTTTTACTCCTTTCTATCTAAGGTCATATCCTCAATGAAATGAAGTTTCTCCATATCTTGTCTAATCACCCTCAATACTTTTTCGGTCTACCTCTACCTCTCCACGTAACCCCTATATCCAACTTCTTTCTCCTCCTAACAGGATTGTTGGTACTTCTTCTCTACACATTCCTAAACTATCATAATCTTTCTTCCCTCCTAACATAAGCATCGGTACTTCTCATTCTCCCAAATATAACTTACCATATTTTCCACAAGGTGGATTCCTCTTCAAATCATAGGCCACACTTTCCTGAGATTGGGAATACTTAGCTTAATAATTCAGATAGCCCTATGACTTCTAATCATACCTAGAATGGAAAGCTGGTGCACTCGCTGAGGATGGTTCATAACTCAAAGACATTTTTTAGAAAAAGGACCTACCCCCTTACTCTACTTATACTATCTAGGCTCATGCCCTGCCAACTTGTTCCTCTTACTCATATTCTCCTCCCTATCTATCCTCTTATCCTCCTCAAATTGTTGTGCATAAACAATGAGTATAGAGATGTCCATTTTTAGAATCAATAATTTCTCTTTGTACTCTTTCTTCATATGCTTGCCCAAGTCAGATATGAACTTCTCATTCTAGATCTCATGTTAGGGACCGTCTATGGAGCATACCTAGATAGCTGAATAAACTTGAGGCCATATTTTTTTGATAATCATCCCCTCCTGCTTTAAGTTCACCTTTCATTTCCCTCAACTCTTGCGAAAAAAAGGATCAAGAAAGGTACCCTCAAATTCATCCAAAATGGTAGGCTTCACATTCTCACCTCAACCTTCTTTCGATTGATTGTACCATACATTTACCACATCCTTAAGTTGGTAGGAAACAAGTTCAATTTGTTGACACCCAATTTTTACCCTCCACAATACGAATTAAATATTTGAGCTTTTAATTTTAAACCACTTCGAATAATTAGCTTTCAAAATGCAAAAAGTATTTTTAATGATTTTTCGGAGTTTAAATCTTTTATTCCTAATTATGTTATATGCTCTATGTTATACATTTTGATTTCAAACGTTGCGTATTTTAATTTTATGTCTCATTCAATTTTTCACTAAGTCCTTAATAAGATGTTTTGTCATTTTTAATTTAATCACTTCCAGAATTAATTAATTTCGTAGTTAGATTAATTATTTTAAGTTGTTGACAATTATAAGCTTTTTAATTAATTTATATTGATTTCGTCTCGTATTCAATTTAATCGATTTATTCAAGTTGACCATATTTTAAATGGCTACATTTGCAATTTAATTGGTCAAATCCTAAATTACAAATTCTCCCACATCTAAGAAACCTCAAATTTCCCAAATCCCAAACCCTATATATACCCTCTTTTCTTCACCATTTGAGAACACACCTTTCTTTGGAGACTAAAAACCTCTCAAAAGCTTGACTAAATCTTATTTTAGGAGTCCAAAAGCTTAGAGGTTTTCGGTTTTCGAATAAAAAAATATTTTTTGGGCGAGCGTTCTCCGTGGTGGAAAGGTCATCGAATCTCGTTGTTTCCAGTTTGATGCCCGAAATCAGGTAACATTCCTTTCATTTTTTTATTTTTATTTATTTATTTATTTATTTTATTTATTTATTTATTTATTTATTTATGCTTCATGAAAAATTTGAATTGTGCTTCCTTTATTTCTTTTAAAACATTTTAGAAATCTTGGATTAGACACATTTTCCCGTCGTTAATCATATGTGATATTATTTTTGTTGTTAGTAGAAACCATGTTATAGGAGAGTATCCAAATATTCATAACTACTAAGCTTCTTTTTTTTATGTAATTCTAAGTTACTAGATTATATCGTTTTTGTTTCACGTTAGCTCTAATTTCAGTTCCTCTCTCTTTTCGCATGTATCTCTCCGAGTCTGTCGGGACTCCCCAATTGTATTCCTTGGGCCGGAAAGGCCCAAATAAGTCGTAGGAGGGTTGTCTACAATTTGTTTCGCCGCAAGGAGGCCCATATACACCTGTATACACTGGTATAAAACAGGTATATACAGGACGAAAGGATCCAAAAATTCCGAAACGTTATAGGATCAGTTCGAGAAGATGGGGTATCGATTCTATAGAATCTTGGTGTTTTTTGCAGGTAGAAAGATGGGTATATACACTGATATACAGAGTATATACCCGTATGGCATATCAATTTTAAAAGGGGCCAAAAGCCTCAAAGCTGAAAAGAAGGCCCAAGTGCTGGCCCAGGTGAATAGGGTCAGACTTGGGCTCAATTCTCTTTCTCTTTTTTATTATTATTATTTGTTTGCTTGAATTTTAATTATTTGTGATATTGTACTAACTTGTTTCCAACAATTATTTTAATTTATGTAGCTAACTTAATTAATCCCTGTGAAACGAGCGATTTTATTTACATGGGTTAGCGTGTTTCATTTTGATTATTTACTTATCCATTTATTTATTTGTTTAAAAGAAAGATCGCAGATTATTTCAAAGAAAAAAAATCAGATTTTGAAAATTTTATAATCCCTTTCGTCTCTTTTTTAAAGTGATTATTTTAAAGTTAGTCAAATGATTTTCCTAAATTGTCGGATAACCGCACGTTAGCGGCCGTTTCAAGTGCGTAAAACCTTCTTGAAATGGAAATTTGAACCCGAACTCATTCTCTGAGATTTTCAAAAGATTTTTCTATTTAAATCATTTTAATGGTTTTTCTTGATTTTCCCTTAAAAATTAAGTGGCGACTCTTTTTATTTTCTTAAAATTGATTTTTCTAAAGTTTAAGTCAATTTTTCAAAAATCGGCACTTTCCCCATAAAACAGAAATGACGACTCTACTGGGGATTTGATTAGGTTCTAACCATTAGATTAAGACTCTATTTGACTAATAATTTGGTTTTGTATTATTTGATAACTTGTTTTCTTTATTTACTCAATTATTTGTTTAAATTCAGTATTTAACTATTGTGTTTCATGGCATATTCCGTTAAATGACAGGTCTAGAATGCATTAGGTTAAGGACGGTTACGGGGTTATCCCCGACTGTTCCTTCAGAAAAACACCTTACCTTTTTTGAAAATACTAAATGGGTAGTTGGTTTGCAGTCATCCAACGTCATTTACTATTTTACCCTGATGTATGTCCAACTCGGGTCCCTCGTCAAATTTGAAATCAACTCTTAGTCAATCTAGGATAGAAAGGAACCAAATCCTTACTAAGCATTTGCCTAGGTCGACCCAATACCCAAGGGGTATTGGACCCATTAATAAGCCCATCCTGAGTCCAAAGTGGCATCCGGCCCAACTGGACGACCATATTATGTATTTAATTTGAAGGATGTATCTATCATTTAAATAAGTCATTTGTTCACGGGTTTGGGGAGGTTTCTAATATGTTTTTGTTTTTGTAGATTGTCGGACGAATTTTGGAATCTGACGTGATCATCGAGCCTTTTCTGTTGTTTCGCAGACACCATATCTGGGAAGAAGTTGAGAAAGCTAAAATTGGAGCGGAATCTTCTAGTTAGCTTTGTCCCCTGCGCGAGATTATTTTTCTTGTATTTGTATTTTTTCCTTCCCAAAAAATATATTCCCCCATTATTGCGCTCTGTAAACTTTTTATCTATTCAATAGAATTTATTTCTGGGGAACAATGAAATGTTTAAAATTACATGATACATCCTTCAAATCGATAGGCCAACCCTTGGCTCAAAAGGGTCACATATTTCTTAGGACGCGCAATAACTATTTTTGTGCTACTTGATATAACTGTTTATGTGCTTATTTTGTTTTATTTAGAGAAAATCTAGCCCATTCTTTTTCAAAATGTTTTAGAGCCTTTAGGCACAAATATCAGTCACTATCAAAATGTTCGACCAAATACTTTTCGGGTCTTAAGTTTCCCAACAAAATCCGAACTCCCTTTTAAACTCCTCCCCTTTTATCTGGGGAAAGGTTTTCTTGCTGTCAGTTTATGTTCTCGCATTATCCTATTTTTGCACTTTTCATTTCCTGTGTAATGAAGCACTGTTGAATCAAAATTATCTTCTTGAACTGATCGAACTACGTAGGACTTGATTTCTCCTTTGTGAGATACGTGGGCAGCCTTTCCAGGCCCGACCCCTATCTTTTGAAAGCTTTTTTCTCTTATTTGCTTCCAACAGCAGTCGCAAGAAGACCTTGACTCAACGCAAGTCAACTTTCTTGATACACTACATCCAAAATTAGATAGATAAATTCCTGTCTATTTTTCATATCTTTTGTACCCGTGGGCTAGTTTTACCTCCAAATGATACAACAATTATGTGTTTACTTGATCTGTGTGTACTATTTTGTATTATCTGTCGATTTCAAGAAACTAACATATGTACCTTTTGAGTAATTTTTCTTTCCTCAGGATATTAGAATTGATCTGTTGTTGAAAGAAGCTGGTTGAACACCCTTATTTCACCAGGTCGAAAGATCCAAAAAATTCCTTCCCCGATCGAAATTGTCCATTTAGAGAAAAGACAATGGCTGGTAGTAGCGAGAATGCTGGTTTGACTGATCTGACTATATTAGATCCTGTTATGGCTGAGCAGAATAAACTGATCACACAGCTAATGCAACAAATAGCCGAAATGAGGGTCGAGATGAGAAGGACCCAGGAGCTGACTGACTTGGCCATTACTGCCAATCTTCCCAGTCCAGAAGACGGGAGGCCTCCACTCTATTTCCCTCCTCAGAACCAACCCATTCCGATATCAACCAATCCACCTGTTACCCCCCTCCAAAGTGCTCCTGTTGTCGATCTGATCACTCCCAACGCATATCCTCCAAATTCCATATCTCAAGTACCTCTTCCTCCCCTAAACCCAAATCCAAATGTCCAAGCTTTTATCCCTCTTCAGAACCCCAATATCACTAACTCCCAGATAATCCCTCCCGAAAACCAACTCCTCGACCAATATGCTCAAAACCCTCCTGCAACACAAACCATACCTACTGAAGTCCCTGTCCACATTCCAGTCCTCGCCAAATCCCAAATTCCACACAATACCTACTCCGAAATAGACCATTATGAGGAGAAGGAGAAGGAGTGGAGAGCCACAGAAGAATTGGCCAAGCTGAATATAAAGAAGGAAATAACAAAAGCCATGAAACAGTATCAGTATACATCAGACGCTGCAGGCTTGAGCTACAAAGATTTTTGTATTCATCCTGACCTAGACCTCCCAGAAGGGTTCAAGGTTCCAAAGTTTGATGTTTATGAGGGGACAGGAAACCCCCTGGCCTACCTAAGAGCTTACTGTGATCAGCTAGTAGGTGTGGGTAGGAATGAAGCATTATTGATGTGACTCTTCAAGCGCAGTTTAGGCGGAGAGGCTTTTGAATGATTCTCCTCCCAAGACGTGAATCAGTGGGCAGAATGGAATGTCATGGCGAAAGATTTTGTGGAAAGGTTTGCTTATAATGTCGAAGTCGTCCCAAACCGTTATTCTATGGAAAAAATTATGCAAAAGTCGACAGAAAGTTATCTCGAGTTTGCCTACAGATGGAGAAAGGAGGCTGCCAGAGTTCGACCTCCTATGACTGAAAAAGAGGTAGTTGAAGTTTTTGTGCGTTCCCAAGAGCAAAAATTCTACGAGAGGTTGATACTGCTTATTGGGGAAAAATTTGCCAAGATCGGCGAAGCTATCGAGGATGGATTGAGAACGGGAAAGATTACCCGTGTGTCAAATTCCGTAGGACCATCAGATTTGTTGAAGAAGAAACGAGAGGATGTCTCATCTGTTTCGGGATCGCAAGACAGGAGGAGACCCCCAAACACCAGCTTCAGAAAATCTATACCATCCCCAGATCATTTTCAACACCCTTCAAACTCACTTCCCGCTTACTACGCCCAACCAGGATATCAAGCTCCACCCCAAAATTACCAAATCCCTCTCTCTCAATATCACTCTCTCCAGTACCCAAATATCCACCTAAATTTTCAAAACACATCACCGAGTTATTCAACGTCCAACCAATCCATCAAATTCCCTCTACCAATTACCCTACCCCTAACTACCAAGCTCCACATTCAAATTATCCGGCCCCACCACATCCAATATTCCAAACCCCTGCCCCTCCTCTTCGAAATATCCTAAATTATCGCCAAGTACCCCCACCTTCACAAAATAACTATAATCCTTCCCGTCCAAGCACAGAAAAGAAACCTCTTCGGGTGTTTACTCCACTTGCAGAAAGCCGAACAAAATTGTTTGAGAGATTAGTGACTGCTGGTCTAATTAGCCCTGTTCCCCCAAAGCCAATGGACACGAGTTCCAGATTTTTCAGGGCTGATCAAACATGTGCTTTCCATTCTAATAGTGCCGGACACGACACTAAAAACTGTATAAACTTGAAGCACAAGATTCAAGACTTGATTGACAATGATATGGTTGTTCTTCAAACTGCTGCTCCCAATGTTAATAGTAATCCTCTGCCTAATCATGGAGAAAATATTGTTAGCATGATTGAGAGGGAAGAAGATTGGAGCACGATTAAAATGATAATCCCTAATGACATTGAATGTCTGAAAAAGGGTGTAGCATCCCTGTGTATCCCTGAAAAGTTAAAGGTTGTGAGTTTAACACTGAGCCAGAAAGCTGATCATGCATTAGCCAGACCAATACCTCATCTATACCAGTCTTTTTCAGTACGAGAATGCAATGATGGTGACGATTTAGGGGAAGGAATCAGGAATATGTTCGAGAAGATTGATGTTGTTAATGATGATGTAGCTGAGCCATCAGGAATTCAAAAGATGGAGCCAGATGAACAAGTGTTGAATTGGTCATCAACTCCACTTTTGATTCCTCGCTCATCTTGGTAGTCGTTTGTTTTAAAATAGATGGCAGTCCGGAAGAGACCTGGGACCCACTTTTGTGTCTATTTTTGCTACTGATTGTTTATGTTTTAAAATTTCTCTGTACTGTTTTTAAAAGGCAGATTGACCCATGGTCATGGCCATAGTTTTCTTTTCTTTCGAGTTTGAATTAAAGCCTCCCCTTATTTTAAATAATTTTTATTTACTATCTATCTTTGTCATTTTGATTTTTTCTATATAACTATGTGGCTAATGATTTCAGTAAAAATAATTTTAAACCTGTTAATGTCATGTCATGTCAAAAGCCAAATGAATAAAATGAGGTGAATACTGATGAAGTGCATGAAGAGTATGATGAAAAGACCATTATATTTGAGTCATTTGTCAAATTGAAACAACCTAGGCCGGCTTGAAACTGTGAATCTGAGAAAAGACATAAACACCAGAGAAGTCAGAATTGATATTAATTTGATAGAGACTCAGAAGAAAGTGCTCGTCAACTTGCTCAAAGAGTACAATCATCTGATCATATGACAAGGTGTAAGGATTCAGCTTAAACATTGCCTATCACAACCTATCGATCAACGTAAATACCGTCAAGAGATACTATGTTTGAAGATTCAGAATTTTCTTTACTTTTTCCCCTGTAATCATATTATTTTACTTGTAATTGTTATTATTCTTATTTTTAAATTGATCCATTTGTAATGAACTACGTTTGACCTGAATTCTCAAGAATGAGATACGTAGGCGGCCTATGTCGGCCTCGATCATCTCCTTATCCCTTTTATTATTCCTTTTTAATTTGAACTACGTTTGACCTGAATTCTCAAGAATGAGATACATAGGCGGCCTATGTCGGCCTTGATCATTTTCTTATTTTTTTTCTATTCTTCTATATCTCCCGAGAGGAGAAAGTACGTTTGACCTGATTCTTGCATCAACGGGATACGTAGGCACCACAACGGCTTGGTCATATTCTCAGAAAGGAAACTGGGACAGAATGTTTGAGAGGTTAAAAAATTCTTAGGGTTCTTCTAACCAGGTGATTTATCACAATTTAACTGGGACAAGAATTTTTTAGGACGATCTCAAAAATTTCATCATGTGGCGTCAGAAACCTGAAAGTTACTTTAGAGATCCATCGTTTGATCAAAAGCTTCAGAAACAATTGTGTTGTATCGGAAAAGCCGTGTCAAAAGCTGAACGTGTTCATCTAGGCTTTGCGTGACATGACATTCGACAGTGATATTTTCTCAAAATCTTTCTTTTCTAAATTTACTTTTTCTAAAAAACTTTGTACGTGTCAAATTTGTCTACCAAGAAGCGGGAGGTCAAAACGGTTCACCAAAGGACACGACGAGTAGCAGACAACCGAAGAGTCAACACAGATCAATTCATGTTGAAACTAACAAATTTTCTATGGATGCAGGGAAAACTTTGGCAGGTCTTATTTTGCAGAGGGAATAACTGCGATAAATAATCGTCTCACTTAAATTCTATATAAGCCATCACATTCTATTTTTTGAGTTGCCGAGAAAGCTACCTCATTTGCAAAGTTTCTGTGAAAACTATTTTATTTCAAGCCTCCAAGAAGACTATTTTATTTTTATGCTGCCAAGAGGGCCATTGCATCTTCAAGCCTCCAGAAGGTCATTTTATTTCAAGTTGTCAAGAGGGCCATTGCATCTTCAAGCCTCCAAGAAGGCCATTTTATTTTCAAGCTGCCAAGAGGGCCATTGCATATTCAAGCCTCCAGAAGGCCATTTTATTTCAAGTTTCCAAGAGGGTCATTGCATCTTCAGGCCTCTAGAAGACCATTTTATTTCAAGTTGCCAAGAGGGTCATTGCATCTTCAAGCCTCCAAGAAGGCCATTTTATTTTCAAGCTGCCAAAAGGGTCATTGCATATTCATACCGCCAAGAGGGTCATTGCATATTCAAGCCTCCAAGAAGGCCATGTTATATTTATGCTGCCAAGAGAGTTATTACATATTCAAGCCTCCAAGAAGGCCATGTTATTTTTATGCTGCCAAGAGAGTTATTACATCTTCAAGCCTCCAAGAAGGTCATTCTATTTTCAAGCTGCCAAGAGGTCCATTGCATATTCATACCGCCAAAAGGACCATTGCATCTTCAAGCCTCCAAGAAGGTCATTTTATTTTCATGCTGCCAAGAGGGTCATTGCATCTTCAAGCCTCCAAGAAGGCCATTTTATTTTCATGCTGCCAAGAGGGTCATTGCATATTCATATCGCCAAGAGGGCCATTGCATCTTCATGCTTCCAAGAAGGTCATTTTATTTTCATGCTGCCAAGAGGGCCATTGCATCTTCAAGCCTCCAAGAAGGTCATTTTATTTTGATGCTGCCAAGAGGGCCACTGCATATTCAAGCCTCCAAGAAGGTCATTTTATTCTTATGCCGCCAAGAGGGCCATCACATTTTCAGGCCTCCAAGAAGGCCATTTTGTTTTCAATCTACAAAGAGAATCATCTTATCATGCATCGTGAAGCGAATCATTCTATTATTTACTTGCCGAGAAGGCCATTTTATTTCAAGTTGCTGAGAGGGCCATTGCATCCTCAAGCCACCAAGAAGGCTATTTTATTTCAAGTCACCGAGAGGGCCATTTTTATTTTAAGTAGTCAAGAGGGCCATTTTATCGAGCATGGTGTGGACGTTATCAAATAGGACGCAGCACAACGTGGAACTCATTCTTAGCAGCGAACTAGGATATAGTCTGAAGAGGGGCGTTAAACTCTTCGGACGCGAGCTGAGAAGTGACTCACACCACAATCCAACCACACCCCTGTTCGAAGGCATGTGGGCTATTTTCTGGGTTCGTTCAGTTTTCAGTTTCGTATCCAGGTGATTTCAACCCTCACCAGAAGCAATTTCTCCAATCTGAGTGACAAAATACCGAGAACTTTGGAAATTATGTCCGTGTAAGTTCTTAATTATAGGTGAGAAGTGTGCCACATTTATGGTTGAGAGGTTGCAAGCCTCTTTTTCATGATTCGATTTAAATGTCACTCCTCCCGAACCAAAGGTTATCTCAAATAAGAGATTTTCTTTTCAATCGATGGAGTCGAACTACAAACAGCCTGATTCCTCAGTCCAAGGATATGTAGGCGGGCTCAATGTTGAAAACTCGGTTGTATTCTAACCTTTACTCTTAAATCTCATTCCCGATTATCTCAACTTCTCCATAATTCGATGTTCGGATAACTTTTGAATTTTTTCAAAATCGTGCGTAAAATCAAGCGTTTTGAACTATAAGTGGGCTGAATTCTCATGTAACCTGAGATATGTAGGAAACCCAAAATCAGGGTCCGGCCATAATTTCTCAAAGTTCGTACCGAGAGCCTTTCAGATGAAGATGTGGTCGGCTAAAAATTGGGCTTGTCAAGTTTCTTTGTCTATAATCTCTTTCATCGATCATACCCAAAGAAAGGGATAGTTGTTGACACCCAATTTTTATCCTCCACAATACAAATTAAATATTTGAGCTTTTAATTTTAAACCACTTCGAATAATTAGCTTTCAAAATGCAAAAAGTATTTTTAATGATTTTTCGGAGTTTAAATCTTTTATTCCTAATTATGTTATATGCTCTATGTTATACATTTTGATTTCAAACGTTGCGTATTTTAATTTTATGTCTCATTCAATTTTTCACTAAGTTCTTAATAAGAATTTTTGTCATTTTTAATTTAATCACTTCCATAATTAATTATTTTCATAGTTAGATTAATTATTTTAAGTTGTTGACATTTAAAAGCTTTTTAATTAATTTATATTAATTTCATCTCGTATTCAATTTAATCGATTTATTCAAGTTGACCACATTTTAAATGGCTACATTTGCAATTCAATTGGTCAAATCCTAAATTACAAATTCTCCCACATCTAAGAAACCTCAAATTTTCCAAATCTCAAACCCTATATATACCCTCTTTTCTTCACCATTTGAGAACACACCTTTCTTTGGAGACTAAAACCCTCTCAAAAGCTTGACTAAACCTTATTTTAGGAGTCCAAAAGCTTAGAGGTTTTCGGTTTCCGAATAAAAAAATATTTTTTGGGCGAGCGTTCTCCGTGGTGGAAAGGTAGTCGAATCTCGTTGATTCCAGTTTGCTGCCCGGAATCAGGTAACATTCCTTTCATTTTTTTATTTTTATTTATTTATTTATTTTATTTATTTATTCATTTATTTATTTATGCTTCATGAAAAATTTGAATTGTGCTTCCTTTATTTCTTTTAAAACATTTTAGAAATCTTGGATTAGACACATTTTCCCGTCGTTAATCATATGTGATATTATTTTTGTTGTTAGTAGAAACCATGTTATAAGGGAGTATCCAAATATTCATAACTACTAAACTTTTTTTTTTTTATGTAATTCTAAGTTACTAGACTATATCGTTTTTGTTTCACGTTAGCTATAATTTCAGTTCCTCTCTCTTTTCGCATGTATCTCCCCGAGTCTTTCGGGACTCCCCAATTGCATTTCTTGGGCAGTAAAGGCCCAAATAAGTCGTAGGAGGGTTGTCTACAATTTTTTCCGCCGCAAGGAGGCCTATATACACCTGTATACACTGGTATACAGCAAGTATATACAGGATGAAGTGAACAAAAAATTCTAAAACGTTGCAGGATCAGTTCGCGAAGATGGAGTATCGATTCTACCAAACCTTGGTGTTTTTTGCAGGTGGAAAGATGGGTATATACACTGATATACAGATTATATACCCGGATGGTATATCAATTTTAAAAGGGGCCAAAAGCCTCAAAGCTGAAATGAAGGCCCAAGTGAATAGGGTTAGACTTGGGCCCAATTCTCTTTCTCTTTTTTATTATTATTATTTGTTTGTTTGAATTTTAATTATTTGTGATATTGTACTAACTTGGTTCCAACGATTATTTTAATTTATGTAGTTAACTTAATTAAACCCCGCGGAATAAGCGATTTTCTTTACATGGGTTAGCGTGTTTCATTTCGATTATTTGCTTATCCATTTATTTATTTGTTTAAAAGAAAGATCGTAGATTATTTCAAAGAAAAAAAAATCAGATTTTGAAAATTTTTAAATCCCTTTTGTCTCTTTTTTAAAGTGATTATTTTAAAATTAGTCAAATGATTTTCCTAAATCGTCGGATAACCGCGCGTTAGAGGCCGTTTCAAGTGCGTAAAACCTTCTTGAAATGGAAATTTGAACCCAAACTCATTCTCTGGGATTTTCAAAAGATTTTTCTATTTAAATCTTTTTTAAATCATTTAAATGGTTTTTCTTGATTTTCCCATTAAAAATTAAGTGGCGACTCTTTTTATTTTCTCTAAATTAATTTTTCTAAAATTTAAGTCAATTTTTCGAAAAACGACGCTTTCCCCGTAAAACACAATTCCCTCAATCTCAATTGCATACATATCTTTTAAAACTTTCCACATTTTATCAATGAAATCCTGGGGTTCTCCTTAACCTTAGACCTAATAAAGATTAATGGATTCATTGTTAGGAAGTCTCTAATGCTGTAACAACTGACTCTTGGGAGCTAGATATAGGATCTTATGAACTCTGGTTACCACTATGGGCAGCCACAATCTGCGTAAGCATACTAATAACTCATCGGAAATCTGCATCTGAAGTAGGAGTGAGATGCAGTAGGATCTTATCACTACTAAAAAAACTGTAAATACCGACCACCAAATACCGACTTTCGGAAGTCGGTATTGTCAAAAATACCGACTAAATACCGATTTCCGAGCTAATGTCGGTAAAAGCTTGGTCGCTTTTGAATACCGACCTCCCAAGGTCAATATATACCGACTTCCAAAAGTCGGTTTTAATTTTAAGTCGATATAATTTTTTCTATTTTTATTTTATTTTATTATT